>CM028689.1:2859108-2985606 GCA_016771965.1 Brassica carinata | reverse complement strand
TCTAGGATTACTGTGTATGTGACTGTTAACTTTGTGATAATTGGTTCCCTTTTTGTTTATTACTTGAAAATGAACTTAGAGGACATGTTTGATACTGCGTTCTGCAGAATTGACATCTAACATTGATACTATCATAAAAGCTTGGCTTACATTTTAAACAAAGCTACTTTGTATATCTTATTTATACTAAGGCCATGGTACTTTACTCTTTCCTTTCTGTTCAACTGAAGTGAAAAGCTCCTTTTTTTGTTAACAATTTACTTGTCTCAGGAAGCATGCCAATATCATGTTCGAGCGTCTTGCGCCTCTTAATCCAGTGGCTCACAATCATATATGTGATGGCTTGTTTAGGTTAGTGAGTGAGCTCAGGCTATTTTGTCTGCAGATGTATAACTGCTTTCTTGCTTTTCAGTGTTCACTCCAGCTCTATGTATCACCTAAGTAGTACAGCAGCTCCGGCCACTAATTTATAATGAAAACAATGATATTTTTGCTCTATGTTTCAGGCTTATAGAGAAGAGAATCACTCATGCTTATCGCATTGCCCGTCAGACACGTTTTCAAAATTCTTCTTCTGCGGGTTCAGAAAAAATTACTCACGCTGCTAATACAACTGCCGATAAGACTTGCCAATATTTTAAAGAAGTGTTTCAGATGCTTGTTACAGTTGGACCCTACTTGTACCGTAATACACAACTGCTGCAGAAGGTGCACTGACCTTTAAATTTCTGATGATACAAAAGATTGAAGATTGATGCTGATACTGTTTACCACTGTGGCAGATTTGTAGAGTATTAAGGGATTACTACTTGTCCCAAGAAAAGGACGCTAGGTTTAGAGTGGAAGAAGCACTAGGAACTTGCCTTCTGCCATCGTTACAGTTAATACCTGCAAATCCAGCAGTTGGTCATGAGATTTGGGAAGTGATGAGTCTCCTTCCATATGAGGTTAACTTGCTTCTGTTTCTTGTTCGAATATTTTTTTCTTGGGTAGAACGTGATGGTTTATCCAGCTGATTAATTTTGTGTTTAGGCTCGTTATCGCTTATATGGCGAGTGGGAGAAGGACGATGAGCGGAATCCTTTGCTGTTGGCAGCAAGGCAAGTGGCTAAGGTATAGCAGTCTAACTTCTTCGACCTTTTATTCTTATATTATACGGCTAGAAATATGCATCCTTCACACCCTCAGGAGTCTATTCTTGTATGTCAGTTGGACACTAGATGGATTCTGAAACGACTTGCAAAAGAAAATTTGAAGCCGTTAGGAAGGATGGTGGCAAAACTAGCTCATGCCAATCCCATGACGGTGCTTCGGACAATTGTGATACAGGTATCAATCTACCTCAAAATGTGGTGCTGCTACTGTTTTTGTAGTCAGAATTGTTCAGACGGCTGACTGTCAGGTTCTTGTTGCAACAGATTGAAGCATACAAAGATATGATTGCTCCTGTTGTAGACGCCTTCAAGTACTTGACACAGGTAAGTACCGCCTTCTCCGTCTTGTTTGTATGCTATGCTGTTATTGACCTTATACCCTTACTCAACTAGGTTTTCCTACACATTCTTTATGAATAAAAACATAACGGATGGTCTTTTTGCCAGTATCTTGTTTCAGAGTGCAAAGTAAATTTATTTTCATACCAGTGTGTGTGATTTGGCTTTGTAGGTTTTCTAGTGAGGCATTTTAGTCATCCGTTCTAGTATTCATTCGGTTTAGGTTTAGAATGTCTTAAATGTGGTATGTTGGTTTGGCTGATACCCAAACATGAGCTTCTGAAGAAGGCTCTGATAAAGTAAAATAGTACATGGTAAACCCATGGTAAATTGGGATGCAGTCAGATGGATACTAACATTTTCTCTCAAAGACCGTTTTATTTAATGTTATAGTACATTGAGGGAGTTTTTCATGTGTTTCTTTTCTAGCTTAGTACGTATAACAATCTTTTGTGTGCTAGGCTATCTGGTATCAGCTTTCGTTTCTAAGTTATTGTTGATATTGAGAAGCTTCTGATGCACAATCTGATGCTTTCCAAATTCTTCCTGATACACAGCTCGAGTATGATATCCTGGAATATGTCGTGATTGAGAGACTGGTGCAAAGCGGACGAGCTAAACTCAAAGATGACGGAATTAATTTATCAGACTGGCTTCAATCTTTGGCTTCATTTTGGGGTCACCTGTATGTATTTTTCCTAGAATGCATTAATACATGCTAGAAATAGTTCCATTACATTTTCAGAGTGAGAACTGATTGCTCAGGGTGTTTTATTTTAGTGATTGCATAGTCTAGGCATATTTGCAGTCATGCCCAGGATAGAAAAGCGCATTGTCTACGAGTGCTTTCACCTAGAAGTTGACGAGTACGGTATATGTTGACATGATCTATACTAGTTTGCCTGATAGGATGAAGATTATGAAGATTGCTTTACTCTAGGCATTAGTTTTTTATGTGTTCATCCTGTTAGTTTCTCCATGTGTTTCTTCTCATGAGAGTTTTATCTTTTTCTCCGAAATCCATTAGAATATTATCATTTCGCCAATTTTTATGTGCATGATGCATATATAGTAGTATCATTCAGAAAGAAATAAAAGCTGTAAAGGCCATCATTTTGGAGTATTTCGATAAACAATATCATGTTATCCAGGTGTAAGAAGTATCCATCAATGGAGTTAAGGGCCTTTTCCAGTATCTCGTTAACCAGTTACAGAGAGGCCAAGGGATTGAGCTTGTTCTTCTCCAGGTTGGTTTGTATTCCTCAAATTCTTATGATCCAACTTGTTCAAACTAATAGTGGTTGCCTGTCATTTGACAATGATTTCTAGGAACTGATCCAGCAGATGGCAAATGTACAATACACTGAGAACCTTACCGAAGATCAGTTGGATGCCATGGCTGGAAGCGAGACATTACGTTATCACGCAACATCCTTTGGCATGACACGGAACAACAAGGTTTGTCTATTTAGATCCTCAGAAACTTAAAATAATTTCTGATTAAATTTTGAGAGGAGCCAACCTTTGGTCTTTTACCATAAGTGCATGTATTTTTAAATGTTGTTAGAGAAAATTGGCGATGTTGTCAATTTGAAATTCAGGTTCTTTTTTTCCAAGTAATCTGAGTGAAACGTTATTGATTTGGTTGTATTCAAGTTTGATCCACTACATCTTTGTTTTAGCTCATCGTTTGCAGCTGTATATATTCTGACACTTGTGTCACTTGTCTATTCGTTCACATGCATACATGTTTGCAAGGTTGTGACAAAGTTATCTATCTAAAGTCTTTCATTTAGAATGTCTGGTTTTGTAAGAAAATTTGTTTCATTCAAAACCTCTTTTATACTTCTAATAGATGCTAGGTTCCGTACATAAAAAAACATTTGAGCTTGCGACAGTGCCATCAGTATTAATGTGCTTTGTTTGTTTTTAATGCATGTCTTCCTGGTTTTTGCAGGCACTTGTCAAATCATCCAACCGTCTACGAGATTCGTTACTTCCAAATGATGAACCAAAGTTAGCTATCCCCCTTTTGTTACTTATCGCCCAGCATCGTTCTCTGTAAGTTGATAAATCTGACTGCGCAAAATTGTTTTGCATTATTTGTTTGCATGGAGCACTAGTCTTAATTGAAGCGTATTTTCTACAACATATACCTGGAAAATTAAATTGACACGGAGAGAAAAGGGCCCTATTAAACCGACATTGTAGATTTTATATTTTATATTTGGTCTGACCACGGACGATGTTCATATCTCTAAATCGAGTATGTGTGATGTACACTTATTCATCTAGTCAATAAGCTGATGATGTGCTAGATTTACATTATAATTGTTTTATAATGTAAACTACTTTATATTCAGGGTTGTGGTAAATGCGGATGCACCCTACATTAAGATGGTCACTGAACAGTTCGACAGATGTCATGGAATTCTCCTCCAGTATGTGGACTTTCTTTCCAGCGCTGTTAGTCCTGCTACTGCTTATGCTCAGCTCGTACCTTCGCTTGAAGAGCTTGTTCAGACATACCATCTTGAGCCAGAGGTCTTTCGATCTTCCTTTCCTTTGTCTCTTGTTCTTTACCCTTGTGTTATTGCACTCTTCAACAATATGGATTTCATCACTTTTCTCATGTCTTTCTGGTCTACATCGTTAGGAATTATTATCTTAATTTTGCGATCACTTCACTTTGCTATTGTTGCTTTGCATTATGAAGCCCAAACTTATGTTTTGAATCCCCTGCCAGGTCGCTTTTTTGGTATTTCGACCTGTGATGAGGCTCTTCAAGTGCCGACGGAATGGTGATGTTTTATGGCCTTTGGACAGCGGGGAATCTATTGATGCAGATTCTGATGTATCAAAATCTGAGAGTTCCATGATTCTTGATGTCGGCACATCTGAAATAGCTGTAACGTAATAATTCTACTCAAAACTATAGTATATTTTGTGGCAGCAACATTGTGGACGTGATGTTTGTTTAAAGTGTCAAGTAATCTCTTTCTGAATATTTGATGTGATAAGAATCAATTATCTAATTGAATTACACTTAGATGCTGATCTGTTGGACTTTCTCTCGTTGTTAATATGTTTGCAGGTGGTCTGATGTTCTTGATACAGTAAGAACAATGCTGCCCACGAAAGCTTGGAATAGTCTGTCGCCAGACCTCTACGCTACATTTTGGGGGCTTACTCTGTATGATCTCCATGTTCCCAGAAGTCGTTATGAGTCTGAGATATCTAAACAACATGCTGCCCTTAAGACTCTCGAAGAAGTTGCTGATAATTCTAGCTCAGCGATTACGAAGAGAAAAAAAGAGAAGGAAAGGATTCAAGAATCTCTTGATCGTCTAACCGGTGAACTGAAAAAGCATGAAGAACATGTTGCCTCTGTCCGTAGAAGGCTTTCACGTGAAAAGGATAAATGGTTGAGCTCCTGTCCTGATACTTTGAAGATCAATATGGAGTTCCTGCAACGTTGTATTTTCCCTCGTTGCACATTTAGCATGGCAGATTCTGTGTACTGTGCTATGTTTGTACATATGCTCCACTCTCTTGGAACACCCTATTTTAACACAGTCAACCACATTGATGTACTGATATGTAAAACGCTACAACCAATGATCTGTTGCTGCACTGAATACGAAGTTGGAAGACTTGGGAGGTTTTTATTTGAGACCTTAAAGATTGCATACCACTGGAAGGTAACTCTCGAAATTTAATTTTACTTCGATGATGGGAGCATGTAGTTTGGTTATTTTCTGACCTAGTTTCCAATGCTGCTGTTGTCGCATATATTTTCTCAGAGTGCTGAATCAATCTATGAAAGTGAGTGCGGAAACATGCCAGGGTTTGCTGTTTATTATAGATTCCCGAACAGCCAGCGTGTCACATTTGGACAATTTGTGAAGGTTAGAAATTATGTTCCTTGACTTCTATATATTGTATAAACTCTAACTATCTCAAGTTTGATGAGGTATAATCTCTTTAGCTGTTAAGTATCCTTGTTCATTATTATTTAGTATTATCGCATAGAAACTTTGAGTCTTTGACAAGATAAAACGGACAGATAAGAAAAAATTAAGGTTATGATGGCACTGTAAGTATTATTTTGCATCTGCTCAGTGATTTCTATATATTTCATTTCATCATTGGATATGTTTTCCTTATGTATTTCTACTATTTAGCTGTCACGTATTCTGCTTTAGTTATCGGTAGCAATATCATGTTTCTTAAGTGTGTTTATGGCTGTTTCATCTGTTGATGTCTCTGAAGGTACATTGGAAATGGTCTTCAAAAATCACAAAGCTTTTGATCCAGTGTCTGGAGTCGAATGAGTACATGGAGATTCGTAATGCCCTAATTATGCTAACAAAAATATCTGGTGTGTTCCCAGTTACTCGGAAAACTGGATATAATATCGAGAAACGGGCAAGTACCTATTTACTAGATAGTCTTAAGTTGGTCTTATGTGTACTACTATTGTTTCATGTGTTGTTCTTTGTGAGAAGATTAATGTCTCCGTTCCTTGTTGATCTGGTCTCACAGGTAGCGAAGATTAAAAATGATGAGCGAGAGGACCTTAAGGTCTTGGCAACTGGTGTGGCCGCTGCTCTGGCTGCAAGAAAAGTGAGTGCCAACCACAGCAATTTCATATTCAGTGTTTTTTTTCTTGCAATTTTCACTGAATGATTGTCACTTGCAGTCATCATGGGTTACAGACGAAGAATTTGGCATGGGTTTCCTCGAACTAAAGGCTCCGCCAGTTCATACTCCTTCCCAGAATGGCTTGGTAGGTGGTGATTCAACTGGGGGAAGATCTAGTGTTAACCAGCAGCCCGAGTCTGGCGCCAAGGACCAGTTGTCAAAAACTAAAACGACAGGAAGAACGGAAAATATACCTTCAAAATCTGATCATGGACAACCAAAATCAAAGGGAAGCTATCCATCGGATGCCCAACAATCCATGTCTAAGAAACCAATGGACCAAAAGGAAACAGATGAATCACCCAGAATATCTGACGAGAATCCTGGCAAAGCTGGTTCAAAGTATTCTGAATCAGAGGTATCAACTTGTTCTATGCCCTTTTGTTTGTTTAAGTTAGCAACACTGCTTTACTTATGAACCCCAAAGTTGGCACTAGCATTTCACAGAAATTATATAGGAAATTATATAGGAAATTATCTGACGAGAATCCTGGCAATCTTCTGTGCTCACGTGGCCTCTGGGTTGTGAGTGGGAGTGCTAAGGTCAATTGATTTATATTCTTCAGTTTCACCCCAACCTATCCCCACTCTTTTTTTTTTGGAAGCTGTTCGGTTTAAGATTTCAGCTAATCTAACATTTCAGGAAGATTTCGGGCTTCAGGTCTATATCACATATAACTTATGTTTGGTTGGCAGGTAAAACCCTCTTCCAAACGAGGTGCATCGGCTGCATCGACGAACAAATCAACAAAGCAAGATTTTGGAAAGGATGATGGAAAGTCCGGTAAAGCTGTTGGAAGAACGTCCTCAGCTGACAACGATGTTATTTATCTGGGGAGCAGGCAAGCAGGTTTGACCAAAGCCTCTCCCAGCACAGCAGGCAATGGTAGCTTAGCTTCTGGTTCGTCCAAAGGTTTGATCTCACCCACAAAATCATCTGACGTTCATTGAAGCTCTTGAAAACGGGATGGACTTGTCAGGTATTCTAACTTTAATATCTGATGCAGTGAAAGATGATGGTGCTGAAGCTTCAGATACACAAAAGCAATCTACTCGGAATGCTCATTCCCCTAGGCATGAAATTAGCACTTCTTTGAGATCTAGTGATAGGTTACAAAAACGAGCGAATGCTGTTGAAGATAGTGACAGAATAAGTAAACGCCGTAAAGCAGATGCTGAGCACAAAGAGCATGAGAGTGAGGCTCGACCGAGTGATCGAGACAGATCAGCAGAGGGTAGGGTGGATTTAAACAAAACACCCAGTGATGACCAAAGCAACCAGAGAGATCAAGATAGGGCAAAGGATAAGGGTAATGAAAGACAGGACCGAGACCACAGAGAAAGAGTTGAGCGTTCTGATAAAACTCGTGCTGATGATGTGGTAAAAGCACGAGATAAATCCATGGAACGCTATGGTAGAGAGCGCTCGGTTGAGAGGGGGCTTGATAAAGGAACAACTAGGAGTTACGATAGAAACAAGGATGAAAGAAGCAAAGATGATAGAAGCAAATTGCGTCATAGCGAGGCGTCACTTGAGAAAACTCACGGTGATGATCGTTCTCTTTCTCAAGGTTTACCCCCACCTCCGCCTCTACCTCCTAACATCGTTCCACAATCTATGGCCTCGAAAGAAGACCCGAAAGGAGGGCAGGAGGTACAAGGCATTCTCAGAGGCTTTCCCGAGGCATGATGAAAGAGAGAGACGACGCTCTGAAGAGAATACATCAGTTTCTGTGGAGGATTCAAAACGAAGAAGAGACGACGACCGAAAGCGAGATGACCGAGAAACAATCATCCTGAAGGTAACATGGCTCTTCTTTATACATGTTGGTATCAAAACTATACAATGTCAACTGTATCATAAAATGCATCACAGCATATGTATAAAAATCTTATGTCTACTCTATGCAGGGAGAAGAAAGGGAAAGAGAGAGGGAAAGAGAGAGAGAAAAAAGTATCCCTTTGAAAGATGATTTTGAAGCCTCCAAGAGAAGGAAGATAAAGAGGGATCAACAGGTCTCATCTGCAGAGCCAGGGGAATACTCTCCAATGCCACATCAGTCATCTTTATCACTCGGCATGGGACCATCAACGTACGAAGGCAGAGAGCAGCGAAAGAGCAGTAGTAGTATGATTCAACATGGAGGTTATCCTGAAGAGCCAAGCATCAGGCTTCTTGGTAAAGAATCTTCCAGCAAGATGGCACGTCGTGATCCTGACCCGTATCCTTGAAAATTTAAAGCCTCGTTACCAACTTATATATAATATCTCTGCTTAGTGTTTTTGCATCATGAAACACTTCCTTATATGATACATCATTGATGATATCTTCATAGTTTCCTTGACCATTGGTATAGAATGTATGATCGTGAGTGGGAAGAAGACAAGAGGAGAGCTGAACGGAAGCGGAGAGATCGGAAGTAGACTGATGATGATCCGAAGATCCTTATGTTTGTTTTAAGATTTTTTACATCTTGCTTCCATTGGTTTTATGAAAAATCAGAATTTTGTTTAGAGTTTTAAACTTCTACATTATTGTGATTGGTATGTAACCTTCTCGACAATGCCTTGCGTTTCAAACATCAACCACGGTTTTCGCATATACTTTGCTCATTGGTAGCTGAATCTTACCTTTGTTATTATGTTTTGTGTACAAGTATTACAAATGAATATAGAAACCGTATGTGTCTTACTCGGTTATACAGAGGTTCCAATTATTAGCCTACCTAATGTCTGACTGTCTGTAATGGATCCAAAGATTCTTGAGGCTGAGAGTCCATACTTGTATATCTCTCATTTGGTGAAAGCAGAGTCTCTAAGTGTTCTTGTCAAGCTTTCATTTTTGATCCAAAGTGTTATAAATCATTTTCATTCTGTTAATTTTGAGTCCACTTACAAATTCTACGCGTATGAGGTGAGATTATCAGTCCAATGGTCAGGCTACTGAATTTAATGTCCAAAACGTTCTCTTTTAATCTGGTCAAACAAGGCCATGTTAGGACAGGCTTTTGGAATTTATATTTTCATAAAATTTTAAAATCTTCCCGAGTTTCAAAACGAGTTTTTTTTTTCTTTACGAAACTCTTCAGTTCAGGTCTCCAATTTTTTTCAGCACATTGAAAATCTCAGGAGAACGAAAGTTTTTTAAGTTTTGACATCATCAGAGCAAAACACTTCAAATTAACTCCAAAAACAAATGTTTGATCTACAAAAAATAAATAAATTAAAATGTAGTAATTGCCTCCACTCAGTTCAGGTCTCCATAAAGTTTCCGCATGATGAATCTCGGAAGAACGAAAGTTATGTTTTGATCATCATCGAAGGCAATTACTACATATTAAAAAACAGAGATTAGAGGTGGACTCGTCACCAAAAAAAAATCATCAAAACGTAACAACAATAAAAGAAAAAAAAATTAAGTAAAGTTGAAGAAGATAAAGCTTAAACAAGCGACAAAGGTGATTGTGTGTTCGTAGGTTTACGCCCCAATTTATATGCCACTGGAATGAGGGAGGCGAGTAAACCCTAGTTCAATAATTGGGTCATCTCCCCCCTACAATGGGCCTTTGTTATTTAATTATTATGTTTTTCAATACCAGCCCATTAATTTCTTCCTTGAGTTATTATTCGTTTTTTTAAAAAAAAAATTATATGATGAAATTTTTATTAAAAATGTTACAAATTTTTTGTTGATTTGTAAGAATTTTATCTATTTAAAACATTTTAAATTTAAATCAGCATTTTTAAACATGGCTTGAACCCTCGGTCAAACTGGTAAACCCGCTGATCCGATATAAAATCCAATTTGAAATTTTAAAAATATCTATTATATAAAAATCTGATAAAACTCGTAAAGAAACCGCTAAAACTTGAAGTTCCCAGTTGAACTGATAGATTGCGATATGTAATCCAATTTGATATAAACTGTTATTTTTTATTTTAAAATTTAAACTTGCAGTCAAACTTGTAAACTTACTGATCTGATATAAAATCCGGTTTGAGTTATTAGAAATATCCATTATTTTAAAATTTGATAAAATTCACAAAGAAACCACTAAAACCCTATGTTACCGGTTGAACCGCTAGAAGAAGATATGTAATCTAATTTGATTTAAGGCTTGATTTAAACTGTTACTTTTTAATTTTAAAATTTAGTTTCGGTGTTTGCATTAGATATTTAAATACTTATATATACTCATTTTGACCTGTGTGCAAGATAAATTTAATACGCTACAAAATATCCGCATTTGAACATCTTCTAAATTTGAAAACTATAACAAATTTATTTTTATTAATTTCGGAATATATTATTGGTGACTAAGGAAAGTTGTATTTATTTTTTTCTCTATAAATATATGTGATATTAGATTATGGATTTTAAAAACTTACCATAAAAATAGTTACCTTAAAATCAATCACTAATAATTGTTCCATTTAAGTCTCGACATAATTAAGGTCAGTGAGATTTAATTTTAGTTTTTTGGATTAAGATTAATATTATACTTTATTTAATTATAATCTATAGTTTTTTTAAAAAAAAATATTCACCTAGAAGCAAGTCTGGTCCAACTTTATGTTTCTGTTTTAATAGTATTGATGATTATTTTGACATGTATTTTCCTAAATAACTTTTAAAAATAAACTATTTAAAATTGATGTATTTTCAATGGGTTTCTAGATAGTATTTTGTTAATTCTCATTTGAGAATATGTCTCTCTGTGTCTCTCCATCTTCTTACTTTTACTTTTTTTATTAATAGATACTTAATGAAAACTTGTATACTGAAATTGGGGTTTTATAAACTTAGATAACAAACAAAACGGAGAAGTAAGAATGGTAAAGCAAATTAAGCTGATCAAAATGAATATCTGTTATCTACCAAAGGGGAAATAACTTGGATTTGAGTATGAACCAACTTTCTTAAAGTAGTCAACCAGATTAAGTATTTGTTGAGAATAATAATGGGGGTAATAAAAGTATGTTGGTGTAGTTTTCATATCTCATAAATGCAGACCTACCAACGTGTAATAAAGCTAAAAATAGAACTGAATTGTTGGTCACTTTAGATTAGCCAAAGCAGAATGCCCACCGTTAGCTAGGACGGATCATTCGTTTAGATGTATTCAATGTAAAACGTTTTGCCTGATGGAGAAGGAGAATTGACACTGGTGTAACAACTGATTTCGAGTGTAGATAACTATATTTCAACAAACCTTCTATTTGAAAATAGGTTGATTAAAGTAAAATTTTGTTGTTCATAAGTTTGAGCAGTGCCGGCTCAAACAATATCAAGGCCCCTGGGAAAATTTTTTTTTTTAAACATTTTAATGATATCATAGATTTTTTTTTGAAAAAAAAAGTTATTTTGAACGATTTTATATGAAAATTGGTAGCAAATCTAATTATAAATATAAAACATAATTTTCAGTATATATATATATATATATATAAATGTGTGTGTGTGAATGATTTTGTTTGTTAAATCATTTATATAAAAGACTAAAATGTGATATTCTATTAAATTAAACTAGTTGTATTTATTAAAAAAAATTAGTTGTATACAAAAATTTGGGTTGTTACAAAAAAAAAAAATTTGGGCCCTTCTGGTCGCGGACCCTGGGGCGGTGCACTCATTGTCCCCCCTTGTGAGCCAGCCCTCAGTTTGAGTATGGAATCTGATTGATAACCTATAATAATAGTTTGTAACTGTCAATAAAAATAGCGGTGTCATATAATATAGTAGGGTATAGCGATCAGATCACTGCAATACAACATAAATGTGATATAATTAAGCTATCATGATTAGTGTATTATATATCGGATTTAATTGTAAATCACAATAATTTATCTGTAAAGAAAATCCATAAAACAATTAAAATTTAACAAAAACTTGTATACAATTTGTTTAAAAAGTACAAATCTATACACTAGATTTTCAAACAACAACAAAATAATTCTTGAAATGGCCGTGCAACTCACCGCCATCATGTAACCTCTACTTTCTATGCCGACACAATGCACCGCTTTTTGCAGCTTATCCGAGTCGTTTTATTAAAAGTAGCACGTAAACGTTAAGTTTATCGCTGTAACTTTAAAGGTATCCCTTTGAATGTCGAATCCATCAGATCATATCGCAAGGTAAACGTGGTGGTTACTTGTTTTCCTTTCAAAAAAAAAAAAAAAGGTAAACGTGGTGCCAACTGCAAACTATTGATACCTTTTGATTATGACTTGCCACCAACTCTATCAGCTTTTGCGATTCTCATTTAATAAAGTAATGAAGATATACTATAAAAGGTAATAAAGATATATAGTAAAGAAGAAAAAGAAAGTAAAGTAATATAGTTATCTGTCCATAAGTATTAAGCTTTTTGAAGTTGAAGGCATCACAAGATGGAGCGAGATCATTTGATTCCGTCCAAAGGAATTCTCAAGAACGAGGAACTCAAAAAGGTATTGTAATTGATCACTATATTTTTCTTAATTTTCTGTTCAGGTTTTTCAATTGTTTTTAGGTGTGATCATACCATCACTAATGCACTTAATCCCATCGAAATTTTCGCTTTAAACATGCTTAGGCAAGATTAATAGTCATCACGGAAAGTTCTGGTGTTGCACCTCTTTGCTTACCAAAGAAAAGCTGTTGTTCGGGTTTAAATTCTTGGTTGGTCTGCAAAATTGAACTTTGATCATGTCTGATGTGCGAATGCTAAATCCGAACCAACCCATATATAATACGGTTGTGGTTGTGAATCAAAACTTGTTATATGTGAGACAGTACATCTTTGAAACAACGGCATATCCAAGAGAGCATAAAGAGCTCAAGAAACTACGAGAAGCTACGGTCCAAAAGTATGGCAATTTGTAAGTCTGGCTATACAAACTCCCTTGTCCATGTTTCACTGACCATTATTGACTTTGAGCTAGTATTTAATGAGAGTCTTATAAGATCACACTCCTTTTTCCCTCTAAACACCTTCAAGTTTTATAAGGTCTCCTTATCCTAGCTTTTTATCTGTAATTTTTTTTCAACATAAAACGTTTTCAACTTTTTTTTTTGTAAAATACTATTTCAAGTGTAAGCGCAACTAGTTATTTTTAACATTTGTGTTCACACTAAATAAAACAATTTCGTTGGAAATACAAATAAAGATTATACTAACAAACAAAGAGTATGTGGTTTGTGTGTAGAAGCGAGATGGAGGTACCGGTTGATGAGGGCCACTTTTTGTCGATGCTTTTAAAATTAATGAATGCCAAGAACACGCTAGAACTCGGTGTCTTCACGGGCTATTCGTTGCTCACGACGGCCCTTGCATTGCCTGAAGATGGCCATGTACATGCATACCAAACTAATCCTTAATTTCCAAAAAAAAAAATCAAGAAGCAAAAATGATAACAACTGCTAACATCTATGAACTCTTTGGATATATACAGATTACTGCAATAGACATTGACAAAGAAGCTTACGAGATGGGTCTAGAGTTCATCAAGAATGCTGGTGTTGATCACAAAATCAACTTCATCCAATCTGATGGTCTTCAAGCCTTAGACAAGTTGCTGAACGTACGTAACCCTTTACAACTTTCCTACCGTTATTATTATTTAGTGTTTGGAAGATGTCACATTAGACGTTTAATGATGATGACATTGGTTTATACGTGATGGTAAACCACAGGAGAATCCAAAACCGGAGTTTGATTTCGCATTTGTTGATGCTGATAAACCAAACTATGCCAAGGCACACGAGAGACTAATAAAGCTAGTGAAGGTAGGGGGCATAATAGCTTTTGATAACACATTGTGGTTTGGGTTTGTGGCTGAGGAAGAGGAGACTGTGCCAGTGCACATGAGGGTGAACAGAAAAGCCCTCATGGAGTTGAACAAGCAGCTCGCTTCTGATCCTCGCATCGAGGTCTCTCAAGTCTCCATTGGTGATGGAGTCACCCTCTGCAGACGCCTTGTGTGACTAAAAGAGTGATCAAATGTTCTTGTTTTTTTTTACTTAAGTCAAGTTTTAAGAATCTTTAATGCTCTCTCTTCTCTTTAATCAAGTTCTTGTTCATTCCGTGTTGCGTTTGTGTGTGTTGGATTATGCTAAAGAATAAAGATTTGTTCCTTTTTCATGAAATACGTGCCGAGCACAAGAATCTATAAGCAGAAGTTAACGAGCATGAGTAAAGAGATACCAAGCTTTCAAGATATGATGAATAGAGGCATTTATTTCATATATCAGCAAACCCAACATACAAACGAATGATCACACAAAGACTTAAGTGGAGTACAAACAAATAAGGAATCAGAGGTACACAAACTCTCTCTCTCTCTCTCATCTAGAGAAGCCAATACAAAGCTCTCTAACCTATACACACTCAACACAAACTAACTTCCGGAAAAGGATGAAAATGTTATCCAAAATGTCAACATTTCACTCGGCTTTTCTTCTCCTCCCTCTAACCAGTATATGTAAGTGTGAGGATGGGATAATCAGCATGCTAAGCTATATGGTGACACAACCAATCACATGAGGTAAGAAAACACAAAGTAAAAAAAAAAAAAAAGCAAGCAAGTGAAAGAAGAAAATATACAAGGTTAAACAACTTAATAACAAGAGCCCATAAGATTCCTTTACTTGTTATGTCTGGAATCTCATCCTCATTGTGTCTCTTGGTTCAGCCGCTTCGTCCAGCAGCTCTGCGCATATCCAAACGCCAAATTCAGTTTTATTACCAAACTATCTATCAATCACTCTAACTATAGATATAGATATACCTTCCAGCAAGAATCTGGGCGGTGTTGGATGAGCTCTTGCTATTTGAAAACCTTTTGGCTCTGCTATCCTGATCTTTCTCCACACGCATTGCAGCAACTTCTTTCTCCATTGCAGCTACTTCCCTTCTCATTTTCTTTGCTTCAACTTCCATTGCCTTAGTCAATGTTTCAACCTTCTTTGCTAGCATCTACAAAACATCAAATTATCATACAAAAGATTCATTATGCACATAACAGAAGTATATGTAGAGGTTCTACCTCAATGGCATCATCCTTGTCCTTTAGACTTTGGTCCTTTTCATGAGAAGCTTTCCTCAAGGAAACTACTTCTTTCTGCAGTAAATCATACAAAACACCTGGGACACTGTCCTCACTTGCTGCTGCTGGAGTGTTTTCACTTTGTGTCTTCTCCTCTGAACTCTCTTTCCACCCATTAGCTGACTCTGGTTCCTTTGGGTCATCAGAAGCTTTGTTGAAAGAATAGTTCCCAGGTCCGTTTAAGAGTGCTTTGCCCCTGTCCAAGGATCTTGTGCCTCCATCAAATGACTTGGATGTTCCTTTGGCATTCTTCAGCACAGAAGTTGAGTTAATAGACAAAGAATGTCTCATCTGAGAAACTGGAGCTTTCTTTGACAAAGCACCGTTTGATGAAGATCCACCAAGAGACTGCCTGCGAGAGGGTCCATTACTCATGGTCCTTGTCTCGGATGTGTTCTTGATGCTGCTGCTTGAAGCTCCTTTAAGTGTCTCCTCAAGCACTTTAAGCCGCAGTTGAAACTTTTCCTGCACAAGAAAAAAAAGCTTTATCTTCTTGTCTTGTGTAACAAAGATCAACCGAGAGAAGCTGACAAATGCACATAAGAATCATTACTTTTAACTGTGCTTCGGATTTAGCAGCACGGTCTGTTACGACAAGCTTATCGCGAAGTTGCTGCATTTCTCCCTGCAAAGAGAAAGAGAATGTTGATGTGGATGTGACATGCTCACTGCAAAGAATCTAGGAGAGGTGGCCATCATTAAACCTGTAGACACCTTCTTTCTTCAAGCCATTGCTTCACAGGCATCACTTTATCGTTACCATCTTTCCACTCATTTGCTACCACCGTGGCAACTCTGTTTGCTGTAACCTTTGCCCTTGCAAGCTCCCTGTCAAGCGTTTTCCTCTCTTCCTAAAAGACAGCAACAATTGAATTGTTGTGACAAGAAAAACTAAAAGACTTTTATGCCTCTCTTTTTATGACAGTCTTGTGAAGTGTGTTTAGCTCACATTCATCTCTTGGAACTTCCTCTGGTAATCCCTCACGGCGTTTGCAGCAGCACCACCTGCAAGAACAGCCTCTTCTAGCTCTCTTACTGTCTGAGTTAGCTTTTCAACATCAGCAACCTTCTGCCTATGCATTTTGTCTAGAATCTTGTTTTCTTCCTAAAAAAATAAGAATATAAATAATCATTAACATTAGTAGACGATATGTGATGTGTAGATCTCATCTCTAGCGTGTTTAGAGTTATTTTCAAAGAATAAGATGATAATAACCTGACAGATTTCTATTTGTTTCATAAACTCTTGGTTCTTATTTTGAAGATCATCAACCAAGGCTGCTTTTGCCAGGGCACCTTCAATGGTCCGCTCAGCATCAAGTAAGGCAGCTTCTTTTGATTTAGTCAGACGATCCAGAGCCCTGTTGTCTTCTTGAAGCTTCCCAATCTAAAAACAAAGCAGTTAATCAGTGACTTGATTATTTTTTAAATATCCCCATATGGAGGTAGAGAGCAAGCAAAATACCTCTGAACGTGCAAGCTTAAGTTCAGCTTCTAAAGGAGCAAGGATGGCTTCAATGGGAGGCATGTCATCATCCTTTTGCGCAGCATGGACCCTTCTTAAGGTTGCTTCCGCAGCAAACTGAGCAGCCATTGATGCTTTTTTCTCCTCATTGATCTTCTTGATTTCTAGATTCTGCAAATACGGTTTATATCATTTGTTACTCGGATTTTTTTTTTTTAAACTATGAAAGGTGAACATAATCGAGGTAAGGAAGGACTATGAGCAATAATACTTTGTTTTGGAGACTGGACTCTGTCAACTTGAGCTTCTCATCCAACTTAACAAGCTCCTCAGTAAGCTAAAAAAACATAGAGGAAAAAGTCAAATCCACGAGAAGCATGAAAACTCACTACTTGCAACTGCCTGGACTAAACAAACACCTGATGTCATAACTGATCATAAACTAAGTGGTAATAATTAATAAAGTTATGTATGCTATTGACTAGTACCCACTTGAGATAAATGCACCTGAACCACATATTCATGATAAATGAATTCATCAACTAATAACAAACTAAAACATAGAATATGTGATGAAAGAGAGAAATAAAAGTGAATGTGAAACTTAGCAAACCATTATTGATTAGTTAAACCAATAAGAAACGAGAATCCACCAAAACAAAATTTAGAAATGATGGAACTATAACTGGGGAGGCAAAAAAAAAAAAAAAAGACAAAAAAAAGAAAAGAAAATAAGACAAGAACAGCAAAACCTCTTCAACAGCTTTCTCTCTCTGTCTCTCAGACAACCTTAACGCTTTGATCTCAGCGTGTGCTTCCCCTAACTCTCGATCCTTATCTGCAATAACAGAATTAAACCAAACCATGCAAACAAACACACATCAAACAAAAAAAAAAAAATCAGAATCGAATCGACACAAGTAGATCGATCGAGGAAGCATTCATTTTTTCCGAACCTCTAACTTCGTTCTCTAGTCGATTAAGCTCCACCTTCACTGGATCCGAGCCATGAAGCTGAGTGATGAACTCATTGTCGGCTGCTACGACGTCGTCTAACTGTCTAAGTTCGGCCTGATTAGCCTACGCTTAGAAGAAGAGCTTTTCCCTCCCCCGCTCTCCTTGAATGACGCCGACACCGTCAGTGACGGATACGACGCTGCAAGTTGAGCCGACTGCTCCGTTGCTGCATCTCCGTCACCGGAAACATCCGACATCTCCGATTTGATCCTTTTTTCAATCCAAAAAGTATCTACAGAATGAACAATGCAGAGTTCGAGAGAGAGGAATCAGATACAAAGACTGAAGTTAAAGAGTTACTTGGGATCCAAAAGATGCCACACGAAAGAGACTTGAGAGAACTCTTTCGTCTTCTTCTCTTTTTTTTTTATATTTTATTTATTATTTAGTGAGAGAAATGAGAATGAAAATTAGACGAAAAAAAGGTTTAAAAAACTGTTACAGTTTGTTTCTCTCTCTTTCTAATAGATTTGACAAGACAGCGAGAGTATTTAATCAATCCGTCATCTCTTTCTTTCAGCACTTGACTTAGGAACATGATTACTTTTCAGATTAATTAATAAACAACATCCAAAATTAGTACTATGTTGCCTTTTTTCCTATACATATATATATAATTGGCTTATACAGTGCGAGTTGTGACGGCAGGTCTCTTGTACATTACTACTGTAGAAAAAGTTACACTCATTACTCTAGCTTTTACAGATTCTGAATTTTCTTTTCTTTCCTCATGCTTTCTTATTTTAATTTTCTAATAACCCAAAAGTGTGAGGTGAATCAAGACTTAACCTACTAATCTACTGGATGCTATCAAATAAACCCGATTGTTTGCAATAAGAATTAGATATTCATATCGTCTGATCACAAACTTGACATATTTGAGATGTAGATTCCAAATTTGAAATGTTTATGATATTTCCAAATCTGTCTTACCACTCCGCCCACGCTTATATGATTTAAAAAATTTAGACAATTTTTCAGTTTGTGCATATCATCTTCTGTAGAAGTTATGCTAACATACTCTTATACCGTTCGATTTTTATTGATTGTTCTCAAAAAGGCAATTTTTATTTTCCTTTTCACTTTTTATTTAATCTTTTTTGTATTAAAATTTATCAATTATACTCTTTGAGTTGAATTTATATTGACAACAAAATCCAAAATTTTCTTTGCAAATATTTGATATGAATGTCATATGATATTTTTTTTCCTTTGAGGGGGCTGTTAAAGCTGGTTATAAGTTATAAAAGTTTAATTTTACAAATATTCTAAGTTTTTTTAAAATAAACCATTTCGGATGTACATTCTTTTTCTATATAAGATACCTCAATGAGAACACCGTTTAATCTTTATTATGGGGATGTATTTAATATGAAATTTGAAGTAATCTGAAATTATTTGATTGAGTTTTAATGATTTAATCCATAAAAAATTTAATATAATTTATGTTAAACCAAATAATCTTATTTAAAATATAAGGTTTGAATTTTTATTTTTATAACTAAAATACCCATTGTAGAAACATTTGAAAAATTCTAAAATATACAACTTAATTTTTAATAATAGTGGATTTCAGAATATTTTATAAATGTTAAGATCAATAACACTGAATTTAAAATAGTTTTCAAAATTTACATTTGGATAATAGTGTGTTTGTCATTTTTAATAGAAATTACTTTAAACTTTTAGTTGAATATATCCAATGTATTTAACTTTTATATATTATAAACAATTTATATGATATATGGTGAGGTGGATCGATCTACCTTTTCCTAATAAAAATATAGGTAGATAATCGATACTATGATTAAAATATGTTGACGTGGTCAATATGTTCAATTCTCTGATTAGTGATTATTAGTAAGAAAATGGTGTAATGTTATTAGTGAAGAGTAGGTGCTTTGCGCGTGGAGAGAGGTAAAATGTTCTATGCCCCAAACATATGCTTTGCTTTTTCCTTTTCTCGAGAGATAATGCTTCTTCTCTTTCTTATCAAGTAAGGTTAGTTGGGTTCTATCCCTTCGTAAAATCAATGGACCACGATAACAAAAGTATAGGAATTTTTATTTTTACTAATGTTTTGAATCATATTCTTAGATATCACCTAAGAATATCAGCCACTAAGTTAGGAACAAATAGCTATATCCTCATTTTCATAGATGTTCAAAATATGTAATAGAAGCAAATGAATACTACTTTTCCGGTCTTATGGGGTCATACAGGCTTTTTGGTTACAAAGCAAAGATAGAAATGACAAGAAAACTTGCTTCACACCCTTTAATTCTATATGAATTTAAAAGATTCTGAAATTTTTGACGCTATTTTATTGTAGTGATTAAATGAATGTTTTGTTGGTATATAGCTATAATACTACAATGTAAACAAGTAAAAGTTTCTATAAAGTTTTGAAGATTTCCTATAAATTTTTAACATTTTCAAAACTAAGCAGCTGATACAATTTGATATACATTAGTCGGGAATTCCGCAATCTTAAACGTTTTCTAAAACTAGTTTTGTGCTGACATGCTTGCCTCCACTACAACGATACTAGTAGAAAACTGTGAATTTATTATTGCCAGTTTAAAGTAACAAACACAAAGGGACTAAAAAAACTCATTTGATTTTGAGATTTTTTGAAGATATTGCTGTAAAATACCAATACAGTTAAAAAAAAACCAATACATTGAGTCTAGTTTAGTACTCGGAAATATTGTAATATTTTCTTTTTGTTATATTTACAATCTGAACATGTGGATAACGCTTTGTCTGGAACTATCACATAACGTCAGTCTAGAAAAGTTAATGATAGGTGGTTGAGATATAATCGATCTAGCACCCCGATGTTACCAAACTTGTACCACCATTACCACGTTATTCCTTTCTCTACTTTTCTGTATATTTGTCAAAACGATCAGGTTTCATCACACCTTGATCTTGAAGATTCTTACTTCAGTAAACGTACATCTTATAATTAACTCTTTTTTTCCTGTGATTTATGCGGTCTAAAAACGCAATTCATTAATTTTGAACGCTAACTACATCTTGCTCTATCTAGTAAAACCGGATAAAATAAAGCAGAAAAAGGGAAAAGAGAAGCAAGGAAGAAAGCTGCGTCCTGTGTGCACGCATGTGACACTTCTTTGCTATGCCTTGAAGAATCAGACAATGCTAGTGGAGGAGACTTTGATCCTAATACCCCTCCTTAATGTATGCCCATCCTATCATTATTTCACAACGCATATTTACTAATGTTATAATTTTTTTCCTTGAAATGCTATATCATAATAATATAGATGGGTTCTAATAATATATGCCAGTGATTTGTTTTCCCTCCATATCACAACAAATTCTAATATGCCACATGCAGGAAATAGCATGCGTTTTATAGAAATGTATAGACTAAAATCCAGGAATTTTCAAAAAGCCCAATACTCAATAAATTGGAAGTTTTCTCTTTTCTTTTATTTTTTATACAAGAGACTAGAGAATCTCACAAGTCCTAATAATACTAAACGAAAATCAAAATGTAAAATAACATAAATAATATTAAGAATTTGTGATCAAAAGCAGGGAAATTCAAACTAAATGCAAAGCTAAACGCTCAATAAATTGAAATTTCGAAGGAAGTAATTTTCAGATCATGTTTTGTTTGCATTTTCATATTTTGTCAATTTTTGTTTCTTTTATTTCTTTTTTTTTTCATTTGAACTAAAGTATTGATAGATTTTTAGTTTCTTTGAGAAAAAAGTATTCATTTGGAAACTTTTAGGATTAGCACCAATCCGGTCAGGTTAGTCCAAAGACTTCAAATGGTTCTTGTCTGAAAGTTGCAACTGCATTCTGATTTCGACATATAAACCCTGATTATTTTAGTGCCGAACCGATCTTCAAATGGATTTGACCAAATCGAACCATACCACTAATCAGTGTAAAGTGTAAACATTGGACACCTCAAGATTATGAATCAGAGCGGATTGATTGATCCCTGGTTTATTTTTTTCCTTGTTGATCCCGGTTTAGAAGCTACTTCCAAACCCGGTTAACACAAATCAAAACCGATAATCCGTTTAGGTTGACTTAAACGGTGCCGCGCAGAGCAACTTTTCCTTGGAGTTACAACTTCCTTTTAACCGAATCGGTCGGCGGTGTGACGTCACAGAATCAATGAGACTCTCCCTCGCCGTCAAAACCAAGATCTCTACTCTCATCTCTTTGATGCGACTATCCTCCTTTTCCTCCTCCGCATCGTCTTCGTCATCAACAGTCTCCTTGAAACCAGTACACCTCTCTCTCTTTCTCTCTCTCGCTATATATATATATGCATACGACTCGATCCCTTTCCATTGAAAATCATTACGATTTTGTATCTCCTTGCCGTTTGATCACCAGAGCGGGCGGTTACAGCAAACTCTCGCGGGATCTGTGGAAGTGAACGGTAAGGCTCTGCATTCCGGCAAGCTTTCGACGGTGAAGCTACTCCCGGCGATCGCCGGAGCTGGGAGGTACTTCGAGTTTCGTTCCAGATCCGTCCCCGCGTCGATCGAGTTCGCTCAGGAGTCGCCTCTCTGCACAACGCTGTTGAGAGACGGGGTCAAGATCCGAACCGTTGAACATCTGTTATCAGCTCTCGAGGCTAAGGGCGTTGATAATTGTAGAATTCAAATCGAGAGCGAGAGTCCAGATGATCGTGAAGTCGAGGTTTGTTTACATGATAATGTCAAACAATATATAGTTAGGAACCATTTGATGAACCAGTGGCAAATGATTCGATAGATGTGTAGCTTTTCTAGTGAAAGTTCCATTCCAACTAACTACGACTTGGTCTAGTGGCTAAAATGAACTTGGCAGTTATAACCGAACCCGATATCTAAACCGGAAAAACCCGAATCTATATCTTAAAATCACGAATGGATAGTATTCGAAATCTGAATAAGTACCTCAAATATAATATTCATACCTAACAATCTGTTACACACCAACCTGAATATGCCTAAGAAGCTGAATCCAAAACCTCGAAAGTTCGGAACCAAACCCGAAATGATATCCGAACATCTATGCCTAACAATTTGATTAATCAATTGCAAATGGTTCAATTGGTGTGTAGTGAAAAAATTTGTATCAGAGCCTTGGTTAGTTGGGGATGTGATGAATGCTGGAAACATTAATGACTAACCAAGTGACAGGTTCCTATTTGTGATGGATCAGCTAAAGAATGGGTCGATGCGATCGAAGAAGCTGGCATAAACGTAGCTCAAAACCATGGTGGGGAAACTGTGGAGAAGATGGTAGCACATGTGAACAAGCCTGTGTACGTTTGCAAGAATGATTCTTTTGTAGCTGTATTCCCTGATGTAGAGACTCGCATCACCTGTGGTATCGACTTCCCACAGGTTCAGTCTTATTGCACAAACTTCTTTATTGCTTACCGGGTATTGACTCTGGTCCTGTGGTTTATGATGAAACCCTATAGGTGCCTGCTATAGGCTGCCAGTGGTTTTCTTGGAAACATGACTCTTCCTATGCAAAAGATATCGCACCGGCGAGAACGTTTTGTGTCTATGAAGAGGTTGGTCTCATCTTTGTTATTTATGAGCTTTAGGATCAGTAACTTGTGTTTCTTTATTTAAACCCATGTGTCTTGTGTGTTGCTTTTGCAGGTGGAGAGAATGCGTGAAGCAGGGCTCATTAAAGGAGGTTCTCTTGATAATGCAATCGTTTGTAGGTAAAGAAACTTGCATGTTCAAGGCTCTGGATATATTGTGGTAATGACTAACGAGAAAAAAATATTCAACTGAAACCGTCTCTGATGCAGCGCGGAGCATGGATGGATGAACCCTCCTCTGCGGTTTGATAATGAAGCTTGTCGACATAAGATCTTGGACCTTATCGGTGACCTCTCCCTTGTAGCACAGGGCGGAAATGGAGGATTCCCTGTGGCTCACGTCGTTGCGTTTAAGGCAAGTTCTCTCTCTAGTTTTCTTTCTTGACATCTAAAGAGAGAACAGTTTTTTGATAAAATGAGTTTATGTCTCTCTCTCAAATGCAGGCGGGTCATGCACTGCACACTGAGTTGGCAAGTCATCTTACCATCGACTGAGGACTGAGGAGAGTGTGCTCGTTGGCAACCTCATTCCGCAGAAAGCCTTGATCCTCCTTTTGTTTTGTTCCGGTACCCGAAAGACCCTACCAATAAGGGAATTTTGTTTTGCCCAAATCGATTTTTATTTTTGGATGAATTAGTTTTCACGAATATGGGAATATTCAGATGATTAGAGTTCAAGAATGTAGGTCCATCTCATCTTGTTGCGATTGTTGTTCCCATCAAACAGACATGATCTTATAGCAGTATTTGTGTCTTGATGTCATCCTTGATCTTCATAGCATAAGGGTTTGAATCCAGAAAGAAACTGATCTGATCTACTGAAACTACAACCTATCTTTTATGTGACTGGTTTCTCTTATTGACATGAAAAAGTGTTATGTTGATCTCATCTGATGTCAAGACAAGTTGATTGTTATCTTGTTGTGTTCAGAAACCGTCTGAACATACTAGTGTCAGTAGGATAAATTGCCTGATCTAGTCATGACCGCTTGATGACTTCTTGATCTGTATGTGAATGAATACCAAAGGTCTAAGATTGCATATGCTTGTTATATAGTTTAATGGTAATCACAGTGGACCATGTGAGGAAAGAAATCGAATTAACCAAGCAAAACCAAAACAGGAGCTTAATAAAACTGAAATGCATGTAACGGCCATTTTTTAATTGATAGAAACAATGAAGATGACAAGGATCGTTTTGCATTTAGCAATCTTTATTACAGGGAGACGAGACACTAATCGTACACAGGTGATTTGTTTGAATTTTGAGGAAAGCCCAAGTCAACACAACTTCTTCTCACCCTCCTTTTTCTCTACAAGTTTGATGAAATTGCGAACAATTGTCTTGCCTTCAGTTGTTATAATACTCTCCGGATGAAACTGGACTCCCTGTGAACCAATTTTAACGACTTTTAAGACCTCTGTTTTCAATGGAAGCAGGAAACATGAAACCACTTTGAGTGAGTTTTTTTAAACCTGTATATGCTTGTACTTCCTGTGTCGGGCCGCCATAACCAACCCATCTTCTGTCCATGCTGTAACCTCGAGTTCATCGCTGGGAAAGGTATCCTTCTCGATCACGAGGCTGTGATATCTACCTACAAGGAAAGGGCTGAAAGAAAGAACCAACAAGATTTGTTTTCAGTACGCCTTTATAGACATGATTATGATTCTCTAGAAAACCTGATTCGTACTTAGATAATCCAGAGAACAAGCCTTCTTCTCCTTTCTCATCATAGTGAACCATGGAGCTTTTCCCATGCATTACACCATATGGTGACCTCACGATCTTCCCTACAAACCAAAGTTCATACAAAAGTGCATTTAGAGTTGATGATCCATTACATAACGTACTAAACCATAGAAACCATGATCTTTTAAGATGCAAACTAACCTCCAAATGCTTCTCCTATACACTGCAAACCCATACATACTCCAAACAAAGGAACACGTGGTCCGAGTTCCAAAACAGTTTGTAAGGAAATCCCAGAGTCTTGTGGTGTACCTATCAACAGTAAGAAGAGTTGTTTTATCTCCTGTTTTCTTCACTACAAGAATCCTTTATAAGATACAAGACGCAGTAGGAGGCTAATATAATTTACCAGGCCCAGGAGAAATCAGCACCCCTCTTGGATTTTTACTGCAAAAAAAAAGGAGAGAGCATAATAAGGGAATCAAAACCCCAAATAGCCAGATTACGTTTAACAGAGAATGCATGTTGGTATCTTCTTCTCACCTTTTGAGCTCCTCTACTGTAAGTTCATCATTACGGTAAACCTCAAAATGGCATCCTAGCTCTCCCATATACTATGAAAAAGTGGAACACACGATTATGTGAGTGAGGAGCTTGAAGTGAGACATGGTGAAACTGTATACTAGGGACTTAATGCGTTATGTGAGATTATCCAGAGCAATCAAAAACCTTCACGAGACAGCGAGTTCTTACAAACAACGAATAAAACCAATCTAAAGCTCAAAGAAGTGATGCATTAGCTTTTGCTGGATCAAGAACATAACATAACGACTGTTAAGTGATCACATAACAAGTGAGCATCACGTGACATTACATAGTTTTGAGACTATTAGCATGTCGTCGAACAAGAGATTATCGGATTGTGAGAGAATGAGAATCTAACCATTAATAAACTATAATTCATATCGATAAAGTTAAGGACTTGCAATCAGCAGCATGTAGAGGAGAGTTAAAAAACCTGGCAGAGATTGTAGGTGAAGCTGTCGTAATTATCAATCACGATGATGGGACCCTTGTTGTGCTTATTCGACGAGTTGACAACAACGGAAGGTGTCGAGTTCGAATGCGCCATTTCAATCGAAGCTTTCGTAACTACATATCCACGACTCTTCCCAGAAAACGAAACTCCTAATCCCACAGAGGGAACCAAAAAAAAATCAAAGATTATTATTAATAAACTCCTAATCTTGAAACCGAGATTCAGCGAGACTTACTGGTCGGATTTGGACAGGGCTTGACGAGAGAAGAAGGGTTTAGGCGCGTGGTGGAGCCGGACTTGGGTTGGAGAAGACAAGAAGAGTTGTTCAATGTAGTAGCCGCCATTGTCGGAAAACTAAAGAAGATCGTTCTTTTCTCTGGTTTCCAAGAGAGAGAGGAGTTTTTTATAAAGAGAGAATTGAATTGGGGAAATGACAGGTAAAACGGTGCGTTTATGGAAACATGGACAACGTGTTTAATTAGTAGGTGAGTGAGTCCCTCTGATTTAAATTTCTTTGGGGTCAAACTGCAAAGTCTAATAAAGAATGTGTCGATTCGCAGTGGCTTTATATTGTCATTTGTCACGTACTCACCTCAACTTAAGTGATGGATCAGCAGCCCAAATCTAATATTCTTGTAAATATATTTTTAACAGTGATTAGAAAATTATTTGTTTCTTTCTAACAGGATCTTCATCTCTAATGTAGTTCAAAAAAGAATTATAGTACTTAAATTTTTCATTAAATTATGAAACGTTCGTGTAAATAGTTTCTTATTATATTTTAGAAAATCTCTAATTAACGACTATTTGGAAGGCGAGTTGCAGATATCGTCATTTGAACATAGTAACGTGGGACACAGTTTTTCAAATGTAAAAATATCGTCATTTGACATAGTATACACATTTTTTCAATGTAAAAATATCATCATTTGACATTAGCCTTCGAGGTATGAGGTTCGTAGTTGTAAATTTGAAGTCATAAACTAGTGGTTTTTAATTGCAAAGGTTAATTAGTCTTTGTTGTGATCCTAATTTCAAACATGATAGAAAAATGGTTTATGCTATGTTTTTGGTATTGGTGTACCAGAGGGGAGATTAAGAACCAAGTAACCTCTCACGATGACTCCTCCGTCGATTAACAGTTTACCACCACGCTCATCGTGTGTACAACAAATGGGTCCGCTCCTCTCCCGCCAACCTCAGCCTCTTGTTCACACGCTTTCCTCTAGGGCTGGAGTTCTTTGCTGCAAAGTCATGTTTCTTTCAAGATATTCGTCGCCTCCCTTTCGACCTCTCGGACTTCTTGGATGGTCATTGCCGTCCCCAAGCAAGACTTTGGGGTTCAACGCTTTTATCGGAGCTTATTTCTCGTTTCTTGATCAGTACTCTTTCTTTGTATCGGATCAGATCAGTCTCTGCCACAAGAAACCTCAGGTGAATTCCGTTAACCAAGAACTGGAGAGCATTGAGAAGCTTCAGTCTCTTCTCTATATGCCTCTCCAAATCCGTCCTATGGCTGATAAAATGAAGAAGACGCTTATCCTTGAAGCCATGGACCGCGTAGTGATCGAGATCTTTGACGTTTATGGAAGAATCCGCAGCGCTATAGCCAAGCTTCTCATCAAGCTCCATCCATCTGCTGGATAGGTAGAAGCTGTGATGGCTCTTAAGATTGTAAAGAAGGCTACATCTCAAGGAGAAGACTTAGCATTCTACTTTGAGTTCAGTAAAGAGGAGACAAAAGAGGATCGCATGAGGAAGTTGTGGAAGAGAAAGCTACCATATTAGTGGAGAGACCACCAGAGTTCAAGACAATCATTACCGATAAATGGAAGATTTTTGAAGACGATTATTGTTTCGCATGCATAAAGGATATTAAAGAAACTGATCAAAATAAAATGTATAACGTGGATCCGAGTTATTTGCCTCTTATATAGTTATCGACGACCCAGTTTACTTCACTCACACGTTACCAGATTTAGTTACCTTCTAATTGCAACTTTTATCAGATTATTTTTATTCCTTGATTCTTTTCGATCGGTTTCTTTTTTCTCCTCGTTTTGTTTGGTTGAATATGAGTATGAATGTATGATAATCAGCGCCAGATATATCTCAAAATTTCCGAGGATTTTTAGTATAAATTTTTTTCTTCCATTTCATTTAGTCACTTGAGAGTCCTTGTCAAATCTGGATGTTAAACGTCGCCTGGATTGTAGAAAACAAACATTTAGATATTTTATCCGTTTCTTTCGAATAAATTGTTTGATACCAAATGGTATAAAAATATTTTATCCTCCACATATCTAATAAATTTAGAAGCTAAAGTATAACAGTAACTGAAACATATGTTAGATATTGTATAAACCACATGTTTTTATGATAAGGTTTAGAGTATAAGAAGATGATATCTTATATTATTGTTTCGACGTTAGATGATATTTTAATTACTTATTACTAGGTGATTTTTCCGTGCTCATGCACGGATATAAATATCTATAAAGTAAATGTATATTATAATAATTGATTGCTATTTACTTTTAATTTTAAATTAATTTATAGTTTTATGCATAATTTATATTAATTTAATTGGACATATAATTTTAGATATGTTATATCTAGTCGGTTTTGTTGTTTTTACCATCGATTTAGTTATCATTTGGATATATTAGGTTGCATTATTTCTCTGAATTCAATTATAAAATTTTTTATTCAAAATATATTAATTTTGATTAATTTTATTATTTGCATTAGGTTAGTTTTTGTCTTAAATATGTAAATATATTTTAGGAAGATTATTTATAACTTAAGATATATTGTGCTTAGAATGAAATAAAAAAATTAATATAACGATAATATTCTGCAATCTCATGCATATATATAAATTTTGCAAAAGAACTAAATTAAAACACTTGCTTAATATTTTATTTTCATTTGTTAAGGTATTTTGAGTCATCTTATAATTTATATTTATAAAATAAATTATTATTATTATTATAAAATTATATTTTCTTATTATAGTTAAATCTATGATTTTAGATATAATTTGGATTAGTCGAGTCACTCATGTTGTAAGTATCTTAAGTTACATATATTCTTTCAAATTCAAACTGAGGTATAATTATTTTTATTATAATTAAATAAAGTCAAATTAATTTTATTTATCGTTTAAATGTGCATGTATTTTCATAATATATATATATATATATATATCAAATTAATTATATTTTTTTAAAAAAATTAGAAAATAAAACGATGATCTATAGAAAGTTACATAATAAGTAATTGATACGTTTTTGGAAGCTCGTGAACACATATCAATATTTACAATAGCTAAAATATTTTTATAAATTATAAATAATTTTATGCCTTTTGGTTATGGTTATATTAAGTTCCACAAACATAGAAACATAAAATTTTAAAGCAAATTTAATATTAAGAAAACATATAATTGTAATGCAAAATATAATATGTCTACCTCATTAAAGTGTATAGTGTGATTTTAAAATATTTTGTTATTTGATCAAAAGATGTTTATTGTTAAAATTTATTTTTACTTTTTTAATATCTCTTAAGAATAAGCAGTGAAAAATTGTGATTGTATTTGAGAAATCTTATTATATAAGTAAAAAAATTTATAGATATTTTTGCTGTAATTGAAAGATATTATGATCAAATAAATATAAGAAAATACAAATAACATTTCAATAATAATAATTATAAAATATTTTAGTCAATAAAACATATATCAGTTTACGTTACTTAATTATTTTATGTAATTATCTAAAAAATTGATAAATATATTAAAAATATTTCTGTTACTGTGAAAATATATATTGTTGTACTGTTTAAAATTATGTTTTAAAATAAATAATATATCTTTTTCTAATATCAAGATTATCTGTGAAAATATAAATATAAAGATTGTATATAAGTATAATTTATGTTATTTAAAAATATTTTAAAATGGAAAATTACTATTTTGTGAACTTTCTTTTTTCATAAAATCATTTTATTTATACATATATTTTTTTAAAAAAATTCGCTTTATAAACTTTATAGTATCTCCTTTTTATTATATATTTCATTATGGGTATCATCGTAATCAACCATTGTGAGAGTTAACGTGAGTGCGACACATATGAAACTGACTTCTCGAATAATATTAAAGAGATTTTGTATTTAAGTTATTACTAAGTTTACCTGGCAGATTATTTATATGAATGAATCGCCACTTTACCAAATTGCGTGGTGAATATTTTATTGTCTTTTATTTGGTTATAGAAAGCTAATCATTTTTATTTGACTTGTTTGATATGAAATGTTTGTAAATTTGTTATGAAAGCAATAACGTAGATGACAAATCGCTATCGATCATCAAAAATGGTATGGCCAGAGCAAAGACTTTAAGAATGGGTCATAAAATTGGAAGTAGTACTTTCTTACAAATAATTATAGACCCAACCAAAAGCTTAATTTGCGTCTCTTGTTTGATTATATATGGAATAAAATGAAGAGAAATCATAGCACATCTCCAAAACATGTCGTGAGAGTATGCTCTATTCACACCAGATTTGGTCGTATCTATCGTAAATTTGCCTAAATGAAGACAAGACTGAGATAATCTGTTAAGATCAAGGCAATAAGATAAGTATCACATAAGTATGTTGTAGTCATGTAGATTTTAATAGCTTGCCATGGGATAAGACTTTGCTAAATTTTACAAAGCAGATCGTTTAATTGTCTTCTTAATGTTTGATACTTTAATCTTCCCCAAATGAGGTACCATTTGTAGTAATCAGTTTAAGCACAGCGAACTTATCATTAGAATTGATCCTCGGAATTTGACAATTTGAAGGCTGAAAGCCAAAAAACAAAGATAATAAAACTAATAAATTATGAGATTTTACGTGAACATAAAAAACGTTTGTAGTAATAGGAGTGAAACTCGAATTGCAAACATTTCCTTCAGTTACAAAGGTTCTCACCACTAGATTACATTAGACTACAGGAAGGTTTGATTAATTTGGCTTGACGTTAATCATAAGCTAATTCCTTTGTTTGAGTTGAGGTAAAGCATGTCAAAATCGATGTCTAAAGTTGTTTTTAGAAGAATTATATTTTTCAATTAATTTAACCTTTTATTATTCTTTTCGTTTGTAATTATAAATTGGTAATATAGGTCGAATAATTTTCTAACTATTAAGGATAATCTCTTAAAAGAAAACTATTCTTTCTCCATTTTTCTATGATTCGACCTTTAAAGACCACAAATATGAGAAAACTATCTCAACAAACACAAAATAAATTCAACACACAAAATAATATAGTAAAACATTGTAGATTAGTTCATCTCAAAAGCTGCAGGAAATGGAACTTGGTGTCTTCCTAAGGTAAAACATCCAATTACTTTACTGGTGAAGGCTGCTTTCCGGACTGTTTACAGTATAAATTATTATCTTTCTAATAATATATTAAGTGAAGAAAGAATATCTGTTCCTCTATGTTCATATATAGAAAAAAATGAATGTTGAGACATTGTAACAACTTAAAGCCTAGCCAACTAATCGAGGAGAAAAGGACTAAGTTACCACTTCTACCGTCTTTATTGGCTTCTAGACGATGTAAGTCATAATGTAGAAGTCAACAACTTTAGAGTAAAATAGCAAGAATGTGTATACCTCTTGAAGAGATGCAAGAAGAGTTCAAGCAATTTCACGCCAGGTTCATCAAGCTCAGTTTGTTCTGCTCTTTTCCATTCTTAGCGAGTAGCGTTCTCGAGACCTGGGCTCACTCGGGATGGTATAGCAGTATGAACTAAGCGGATTATTGCTACGAAGTTAGTGACGATATTTATGCCATCAGTCCGCTGACAAACTTTGCTAACGTAGGGATATATATGTTTAATGGAAAACAACACTAGTTTGTACCATCAAAGAAGAACTAAATTAGCAATATGCGTATCTCTTTAACGTTAGTGGTCTCATTCCTCACAAATACGGATTCAGACATGAAAAGGTGTGTGAGTTGGCGAGAATAAAAAAATATAGGGAATGTAATAATTTTCTTAATAAACAAACTTGAAAACCTTAGAGTAATTTGTGGAGAAGAAGATTATGTAATATGAAATAATAGTGACTTAGATTTGTTTTGTTGTTAAATGGGATGTTCTTTTGTTTCTATTCCAAATATCTATGTGGGCTCTAAGTCTCAACCCCGTTTCCTTTAGGTCACATGTATGTGTGTATGTGTATGCATATACATCATGCGAGAGAGAGAAAGAAAATAATGAGTGCATGTATAGAAGAAGATAAAAACAATCAAAGACCATACAATGCCTTCTCCAGGTAAGGTGGTAGGACAATGAAACAATTAACAAAAAAATAAACGTTTTCAGGAAAAATAAGAAAAAGAAAGAGTAAAAGGGGTAAAAGAAAACTTTTAGGCCTCGGTAGGCCTGGGCATCCGGATCTTCGGGTCGGGTTCGGGTCGGGTCTTGTCGGGTCCGGGTCCTTCGGGTCCTGGAAATTTAGACCCATTTAGGTACCCATAATTTTTCGGTCGGTTCGGTCGGTCTTGTCGGTCCGGTCGGTTTGGGTAATACCCATAATTTTTCGGTCGGTTCGGTCGGGTTCGGTCGGGTTCGGTCGGGTTCGGTATTTAGGATATAAAAAGGAAATAAAATATTCAAATTCCATCAAATTTAGTCAAAATTTATCATATATATCTAAAATTTTACAAAATAACTTAAAATAAACTATTAAATAGTTAAAATAGAACATTTTTAATTCTATATTTTACATTTCAAACTTCATGTTACTTATAAATGTTACAAAATAATGACAAAGATTGTTAATAAAAAGATATTTTAAAGTTTTAAAGTCGGGTCTGAATCGGGTCTATTCGGGTCGGGTCTATTCGGGTCGGGTCCTTTTCGGGTCCGGGTCTATTCGGGTCGGTTCTTTTCGGGTCCGGGTCCATTCGGGTAGAAAATTTTTGGACCCAATAGGTACTTGTAAATTTTCGGTTCGGTTCCGGGTCGGGTATTTTCGGGTCGGTTCCGGGTCGGGTTTTCGGGTCCAGGTTAAAATGCCCAGGCCTAGGCCTCGGAAAAGAGAGCTGAAACAATAGTCGATTTCAGAAAGCAAAAACCTTTGTTTCTCCCTCTTTAACTCATCTTTCTTTCTTCTACTAGATAAAGCTGAGAAAGCGCTATCCACCAAATAAAAGATGAAAAGGAGAAACAATCTCTAATCTCTTCACATGAAAAAACAAAAGATTCTTTGATTTTCTTTTCTCTTTTCAGTAGTCACAAAGTAATTGACACCCTTCTGCCAATATCATCATCTTTAACAGAAAACAAAAATAAAAGAGATTATTATAAACTGCATTAGATGACAGATTACGAGAAAAACAACCATCAAAACTTTCCCTCTTCATCTTCCTCCGATCTTCTTCTTACCATCAATGGAGCAGCCGTGATTAATAAGAGAAAACGGAGACCAGCAGGGACACCAGGTTTTTATTAAATATTTTATCTTCATTGTCTTATTAATATTTATTGTCTACTATTAGGTTTTCAATAATTCAGGTATAGTTTTTATTTTTGAGATTTGGATTTCAATAACTTCCAAACCTTTTTCTTGATATTCCAAATGATTTATAGATAGGATAATATTGTGGGTTGGGTTTCTTGGTACTCAGCTAAAGATTTTTTTTTTTTGTGTATCAATATAATCATTTATAGTCATGTGTATCGGTGGCAACAGATCCAGATGCAGAAGTTGTATCTTTATCACCAAGAACATTGCTAGAGTCAGATCGGTACATGTGTGAGATCTGCAACCAAGGGTTTCAGAGGGATCAGAATCTCCAGATGCATAGAAGAAGGCATAAAGTACCATGGAAGCTTCTGAAGAGAGAGAAGAAAGATGAGGAGGTGAGAAAGAGAGTCTACGTGTGTCCTGAGCCGACTTGTCTCCACCACGACCCGTGTCATGCCCTCGGAGATCTGGTCGGAATCAAAAAGCACTTCCGCAGGAAACACAGCGTCCTCAAGCAATGGGTTTGCGAGAGATGCTCAAAAGGCTACGCTGTTCAATCTGACTACAAAGCTCATCTCAAAACCTGCGGTTCACGCGGTCACTCATGCGACTGCGGCCGCGTTTTCTCCAGGTTTTTATTGTACTCTCATCTTTTTAAAAAAAATAAGTGTGGTCACCTTCCTCTATGTTCTGCGGAAAACCCTAATTAAAGTCTATGTGCTGATGATTAGATTTCTTGGTTTTTTCAAAGTTTTTTTTTGTTTTTTGTTTCTTGATAATTTATTTATACAATTTTCTAGTGCTTAGAAACGTAGGAGAGTAGGATATTTGGAATCCTTGAACAAAACCAGAGAATGTTTTCTAGAATGGTGTGTAATGTTGGTATAATACAGGTATATCTATTATCTATAATGCAGATAGATTTGTTGATTTTCTTTTGAATATGCATGTATTCTTGACACAACCTACCAATAGAAGGTCAGTCTGTGACTGTTGTCAGATATGATTATTTAAAATAATTGAATTAATCACATAGTAGTATGTTTTAGTATGTCATTTCATCACATTGACCACATTATGGATTTCCTTTACCCACACTTTTTTGCATTAATTTATTATACAAACTAAAACAAGTCTATAATCACATCATCCCTTTCCAAAGATACCTAAGTCCATAACTCAGTTTTGTTTTATATATATTATTGCCTTTGATTACGTACGTACTCCACCAAACAAAATTATTTCTCATGATTAAACCATATTTCCATCCGCTCTTATCATTCAATTTTAGACCATATATGTACACACACTAATTTTCAATTTCTTTTGGTTATCAAATAAACAAATATGTGTGCAATAATAACTCTTTTTCTTCCCTGATTATTTTTCTGTTTTTTTTTTTCAGGGTTGAGAGTTTCATACAGCACCAAGATACTTGCACCATCCGGGTGCCTCAACCCACGTCCAACCACCGGCCTCTACAGCAGAACATAGAGGGCCATGCAACTACATCAAGAACCTTTTTGACCCCAAGCGTTGGCCATTTATTGCATGGGCTTCCTTTGTCAAGGCCACCGCAAGCGTCCCATCAACAGTCTCTAGCTTCCGCTTGCCCTTTCGAAAACCTCCAGCTTCAACTATCCATAGGAATGACGAAAACACAAGTGAAAAGAAGCGAAAAGGGAGAGACGAGTTTAACAATGGAGAGTGCAATTGAGGAAGCGAGGAGGGCGGATGAAATGAGACAAGAAGCGAGGAGGCAGATAGAGATGGCAGAAGTGGATTTTAACAAGGCCAAGAATATAAGAGAAGAAGCTAAAGCCGAGCTGGAGAGGGCTCAGGTTATTAGAGAAGAAGCAATAAAGAGAATTAATGCAACAATGTTGGAGATAACCTGCCATTCTTGCAAGCAACTGTTCCAGCTGCCCGTTATGGCTGATGAGAGTACATCGTCTCTTGTTTCGTGTTATGTTTCCTCGGCGACAACGGAAGGGGAATGCGAGTGATTCAATACTTCTTCATAAACTCACACAAGGGCAAAAGACAGCAATAATAATTTTTAAATTAAATGATGGTACTAGTTGTTACCATTTTGTGGATCAATTTTTACTCTATGCATCGTTTTTTTCAGTGTTACATTTTTACTCTATGCATCGCTTGTGTCCACTGAAAAAATCAACTGTAAATTCCGAGAATTGTTTGAAGTTTCGGTTTAATTACTTCCGGTTATTATAAACTAATTATTGTTATGGTTATTTGTTCCTTGGTTTTATATATTTGGTTTTGGTTACGTTGATATTATTAAATGTCTCTAACAAAAAGATGGTCGGGGTTTGTTGATTGGTTGGTGTAAGTTGTAACTTTTCTTTATGGAAGCTATCGTAGGAGTAATAATGAATGTTATAGTCACTTTATAAACTAAGGGACCATTCATTCAAAAAAAAAAAAAAAAACTAAGGGACCATTCTAGAGAAAACAAAAACAAATGGATGGAGCATTGATTGAGGGAAGCCGTCGTAATTTGCATTAAACTGGAAAGAAAATTTTGATTCTAAGTTTTGTGCATTATCTGGTGGACATGATTGATGTAAACCTTATAAAATATATGATTACGAGTCGCTTCTTTTATCTTTCCCATCTTTACATTCTCGTAGTTGTAGCTTAGTCTCAATCTGATTAAACAAGAAATCATTTCACTAACAGGAATCTTATAAGATGCCAGTTGATAAAAGGATATGTTTTAAACTTTTCATCAACAAGTAAAATATTGTCTTTTACACCAGAAGAGGCAAATCTATCTAGAACATCCAAAAAAATACATGAATCAAGAAACGTGGAGCAAATCTGTCCGTCAAGAAAACAAATTATGGAACTGTAATGGTCCTATAGTTTATAAGGACTAAAGAGGATAAAACACTGGGGTAAAATGTATCTGGTTTTACGGAAAAAAGAATTCATATGATTTTACCTCAATTGACCATGCGGTAAAAAAATTTGCTTGCTTCCATACGAAGTCAAATTTAATTTTTTAAATAAATGTTATTGTTTCAAATATCTCAGTTTTTTTTTTTTTTTTGATAAATGGTTTGATCAGATATCTCAGTTTACTTGCCAATCCATTTAAACTTACCTTTGCATAATTTTACATACAGATTGTTTAACGGGTGGTATTAAGAAAACTGTAACTAGGATATGATCCTATCTCCCTATTAGAACTTATAACATTATCTAAGTATAACCTAATAACCCTGTTCTTTTATAATAGAATGTAAAAAAAACTGTGTACATGATGAACATGAATATATTATCTAAAGGAATTTAAAATGGCATTCTATTACCATCATCATCTGTTGATATGTTCAGAATCGTTAGCTTTTAAATGATTTTTTTTACTTAACTTGTAATTGTAACAAAAGCCGTCTCATTTGTGGCTAAACTAATACTCAATGGTATATCTATATATAAAGGAAACCGTGTGCTATAAAATGGGAAGAAGAAATTAGAAAAAAAGATGCTCGTCCATCATTGAAAAAGCCAAAATCAGTGTCTACGAGAGAAAACGAAAGATGTGCAATGATGTGGAGAGAGATAGAGAGGAGAGTAAATGCAGTGTTTCAGAGCAGAAGTGGTTGTCGTTTGCCTTTTAGAAGAAAAGAAACGACATGGATTTCAGTGCCCAAAAAGATTGAAAATGGTGGTTATGAGTCAGTCAGGCTTCAGTCTTTCTCACCTGACTTTTCCCTCACTTTCATGATTTCATTTCTGCTCTCACTTTTTCACTTTTCTTTCTCCTCCTTTAATGCCCCACACACCCTCATCCCACTTCTTCAACTCCACAGATTTACAAATTTTTTTATGTTTGTATTATTGTCTACAAAATATAAAAAGCAAATTCTTAAGGATAAATATATTGACACTTTTGCCAACATATATATATACACACATATATATATATATACTCCTTATGTTTCAAAAAGATGTCCTCCCTCCATTTCAATATATAAGTAGTTTAGCAAAAAGAAAAATTGTTTCACAATATAAGAGCATCTCTAAAATATTTTATTCTCTCTTTTTTAGGAGTTTTGTATCCCAACAATCTTTCATCCCTCAAATTTTAAGGGGGATGAATAGTACACTCTCAAATGTGAGGATGTACTATTCACTCCCTTAAAGCACTACTTATTTTTTATTTTAGTCCCTATAATTATATTTCTTTCATTGTCACATGAATAACTTTTTATATATCATATTTTTTTTGTTTATCGTTATATTTCTTAAAAATATTTCAATTAAAATTTTATTATGATAAAATTTTGTTGTATTTACGGTTATATTTTACTAATATTATTATATTTTTCAAAATATAATAATGTGTACTAAAATATGTTTCAAATATATGTTTTATTGGTCTTTGAAATTTTAGTGAGTATAGTTAATTTTTAATGTTATTGAGGGTTAGAGTGTAAATTACTAATTCTTTTAAAAATAAATTTGAGAGATGCTATTGGAGTAACACACCTTCATCCCTTTATTTTGAGGGTGTTTCTCCTTCATAATGCGGAGTTTCTTGGAGATGTCCTAAAGTGTTTATATAACCTAAATTTGTTTTTCATTTATTGAATAACGTGTGACCAATTCAATAATTCATGTATTTTTATCATTAGTTAAACTTATATATTAAATGCTATTGTTTTTAAAAGTAACAATTTTTTTAATATTATCATTTTAACTAAAACTACTTACATATTGAAAGAGAAGGAATATGTTTTAGATTTTTCGCACATTAATAAAACATATTAAATTTCAGTATTAAATGTATACTTTTTTGTAATTACCTTTGTTCTATAACTCTAAATTAACAAAATTTAGTAAATGTAATTTATTTTTTAGAATTTACTATTAATTATTATTAATTGATAAAAATGTATTAAAAATAGAAATAAAAATGTATTTTTTGAAACAGTTTTTCTATAATATTGTTAAATGGAGGGAGTATAATTTATCTATATATTTGTTGTTGGGCAGGCAAGTCCGTAAACCCAAATACAAGGCCCAAATATTTGATACAACAATCCACGGAAACGAAATAAGTAATCTCTAATTAGTATCCTAGCATGAGATTGGACACCAAGATAACATAAGATAGTAGCTTTCGCGTTTCTGACATGTGTGTTATCAAATATGCTAAAAGTTATTGAGCTTAGACTTTTTAAGGTTGATATTGTATTTCAGTCGTGAATACTAGAACAAGTAACGATGATAGTCTGATATTCTACAAACATTAAAGCAACAAAACTTTGACATAAAACATTCAAGTGCAAACCAAGAACCAAATAGAACAAGCATAAACCCAGGTGAATAATACGATATTAAGAAACTTAAAAGAGTTGATCATCAAAATCTTGGCTTTTTTCAAGAGGTTTCAACGTCCGAGAGATCCAAGCCTTCTCGGTAAAGCTCAAAGTCATTAGGACTCCATCTGCAGACTAAGTTGAGTTTGAAAGTAGCCAACTTGATTCCCAACAGACGCTGCAACAACAAAGTATTATAACAACCAACCAAAGCATGAGCACATTTTTTCATAAAACAAACAAACAAAAGTAAGAAAGGGCTTTTGGAAAAGAGATTCTTAATTACCAGAATGCGGGAAGATTCTGGTGAAAGAGGTTTCCCTTCTTCACAAACAACAAAGTCGGAGAGCAGCTCCACCGTACCTACATAATGAATCAGCCGAAGAAAGTAACATTTTTAGTATCAAGATTACATTCAAACTAGAGATGGAAACTGAAAAATGGTGAGACAACAAACCTTTGTTAAGTCGAACAGGCATACCCTGTTTCCTTAGAAACGGTTCCATCTCATGAGTGAACTGTTCTAGAGGTCCTTCCTTCAGCTCAACCTGATCATTTCAATGGCACCGAAACAGATTTGTTCCATAATTAGCAATAGATGAAGATCCTAATCATATCTTTGCTTAGAAACAATGGTATATAGAGTTGGCACAAGTTCTAATCAATCACAAACCGTTTCTACAGCAGTGCTTCCGGTTCTTGAAAAGTCAGAATCCTCATAAGCGTTAAATAAGCTGCAATGTGAAGCTTTGTGAGCAGTTGCAACAAAGAGACATGGATACATTTCAAGACAACGAGGGATTCAAGAGAAAGAAAGATACCTTTCGACCTCTTCCTTTGGCATATCTGTAACAAGAAGTCCAGCATCACCATGAAGCAGCTGAAACAACATTCCACAACATATAAATACAATAATTAACAAATGTTCAAGTAATATGAAACAACCAATACAGACAAACCTTGGAGGCTTTGAAGATACCAGGACGCATTTCATCGGAAGCAGAACGACCTAGAGCAACCTGCATCACCTTGTTCGAGCCGAGGAAGAACCTAAACCAAAAATAAAAACAAACAAACTATAAATCAAAGACCAAAAGACAAAACCATCTCTTCCTATGTCTTAAACCAAAGAAACTGAACCTTCCATTGTGCCTAAACTGCTGTCTGAACTCCTTGAACTTGATGTTTCTCATGTTCTCAAACGAGAAAACATACACGGATGAATACTTCTCAACAGCCTCTCTGATTCCATTTACAATACCCTCCTTGTGCTCTCTTCCTTTCTTCTTCGTCTTTGACAAAGTAACTTCACCAATACACAACAAAACAATTCACTAATATATCATATAAGCAAAAAGGTTTAGTTTTTATTCAAAAGGGTTACTCTAAAATATCTTTATAAACCCTAAACCCTTGACGGCGGCTACAAAGCTCATAGCTTTCCAGCTCATTTAACGAAGAGGCAACAGTTTCAGACAATAGAGAGTGAAGGGAAGAAAGAGTTTCTGACCTGGTCTGTCTCTCTTTGATTTAGGCATGTCTTCTAGGGTTTCAGATGGATGAGGTGAAAAAAAAAAAAAAGAGAGCAACCGAAGGTAACGGCTTTGCTCCTTAAGCTTTTCTTCACAAAACTGAAACCCTCGTTCCCCTCTCTGCTTTAATTCGGTTTTGTAATTCGGACCCCTAATTTAACCCGACTTGGATCCGGCCAAAGTTGTATCGATCGGGCCCATTTTCGGAAATATGGGCCTTTTTGTGTTGTCGAGGAGTGGACATTGAATTTTGGATCTCAAATATACATGGATATACTAGTCTTTTTGAGTTGTCGAGGAGTGGACATTGAATTAATTTGTATTTTAGGTTGTGATTATTATCTGAACTCAATATTAATCTAAAAGAATATCTGAAAGTCAAAAATCTGAAGAACCTAAAATATCAGAATTCAAATCTCTAAATTAGTATCCGAAATGAAATTCTAAACCTACCTAAATAACTCAAATTAAAATGAATTTGGGTCCAAAATAAACTTTAATCAAAAGTTATAAAATTCATCCGAATCCGGGAACATACTAAAACCTTAATAGAGCCTTCTAGTTCTAGGTATCAAAAACCAGATATTTGGAAGTTACATCCGGATTTATGAAAACAAATAGTAGTATTTCCTCAAAGATAAACAGAAGTGAAGAAGAACCATAAGCCCATGTAGTAAAAAAGAAGCTCTTTATTATTAAGAGACAAAGCCAAAAGGTTTTCATTACGTAAGACAACATCAAATTTACAGACAACAAACAGTAAAAGAAAGGTTTGAGTAAAACATCATCCATGAAGACAATGGTCTTCAAGGCCTTCCTACTAAATTCAGAAGGATACACAAGTAACTATAAACAACATATAAATTGGTATCAAGAATTGTACATCAGAATACATTCCTTTATTTTTCTTAAAAATTAAAACAACACAAAGAAAGCAAATGGATATTTAGATTTTGTACCTTTTACACAAACCCAGCAGAGTTTTCCTTTTTTAAAGAGTATTTGTATCACCTAGGATGGTCTGAGTTCTGGTTAGCTTCTCTATCTCTACGTCTCCTACTAACTGATCTTCCCATGAGAGCCCTTCTCTGGCTCCTCATCCGGTTTGCCAATGTCCTAGCCCCATCCTCCTCTTCTCCAGAGGATTCCACATCGCTCTGATTGATCGTCAAGTCATCTGCATCGGATGCTAGACCATGGGATGTCTCAGAACCGTTTCCTGATCCCCCAAAAGCCTGCAACATAAGGAAAACGTTCACTAGGTTCCTACCTATCCCAGCACCGATCCTCCCCACTTCCTCCCTCTCCCTCTCCTCCTCCTCCTCCTCCTCATCCTCATCTGAATCTGAACCGTACGCACCTCTCTCTATCACGTAATCCCCGAAAACCGTTGCACCAGGCATCGTCGACCTGATCGTGCTGATCACATCGTTACGGTCTTGCTCAACCTCGAACCTTCTCCACTCCTGCTCCACATCGGGATCCACCTCACGAGGCTGCGCACAAGGGTGGTCTTTCTTCATGTGCCTCCTCAGCTCCTTGAAACTTCCAGCGAAAGAGCAATTCTCCTGCATACAGCTCCTCTTCTTCAGATTCAGATCGTCTCTCGCAGGCTTCACGATAGTCCAACCTTTGACCTGCCCCCTACAAAGCGGACACTTCAGATTCTCCGCAAGCTCACACTTGCTATTCACCACTTGCTGCTGATGCGATGGCATCAGCTTAGCGGACGCCTTCTTGTACTGATCTAAGCAATTGGAGTAACGGAAGCTAGTTCCACACATGTAAGGACGGCAACCCTTGTCGTGAGACGAACAGAGGAGAAGCACAGCGTTGTGAGGACACTCCATACAGACGGAACACACAGCATCTGCCCAATCATTCTTCTCCATCACCTTGGGACAAGTGTTGGCAAACACGCTCCTCCCCACAACTCGCTTGAAAGATGCGAACTTGTACGGTCTTGCTCTGATCCGTCGAGTAGAAACCCTGCGTCTAGCCCTTCTAGCTTTCACCATCTTCTTATGAAAAAAAAAAAGATTACACCTGAAACAAGAACAAGCAAAACTGAGTTCATGTATGTATCAAGAACAGACATTTTCACAACTCTTCACCTATATAAACATTATAACCAGATTCAAATTCAACAACATCAATGAAGCAGTTAAGTTTCTACCTGCTGGAAAACAGATTGGACTATCAATGCATAGAGTGGACCGAGAGAACAACAAGTCGTGTCTGATCAATAGAAATGTGAGGTGTAATAAAAGGAGGAAGGTGTGCCAACACGTTACATGCCAGAGGCTAGGAAAAAGCAACGTGCTTGACCGAACATTCACGCGACATGGCAGTGAATCAATTAATAAACAATTAAAGATGAAACCATCGTCATGTTCAATAATCCTTTAAACTCACATGGAGGAAAACTGATTCGACGCATCTCAGATCCACAACAATTTATTAAAAATATATAAAATAAAATAAAACCGTAATCCTGACATATCCTATTAAACAATCTGGATCAAATCTGAAGATGGAATAAACTAAACGCTAAACCAAAAAAAGTCATAATACACAACGGAAAATGGAGATAAGGAGACAAGGAGATCAACGGCGATTTGGAGTCCTACCGGATGAATGTAATCCACGCGGCTGAGACCACAGCTGTGGAGGATCGAGGGAAGAGTTAAAGGTTAACCGGCGACGGAAAAGGTACGCCGGGAAAGATAGAGAATAGAGAGAGATGGGAAGTTGGGTTACGAGATTAGGAGAGAAGCATCTTGACGGCACCAGATTAGCATATTTTCTCTCTTGACGTCACGTGTTGTGGAAGTTAGTGCCCTGCATCTCCACGCGCCTCTCATGTGGCGTTCGATTAACGCGTTTTGTCGTTTTAAGGCTTTCAGGGCCCGTTAAGGCGATGATCATGGGTATGGGCCATGGATTATGTTGTGTCGACGGGGAATGAACCATATTATTAGCTTGACTGAAGAAGTTAGTGTCTTTGACTCCAACTTCCAGCCATGATATATCACCAAGAAAAAACAGATTGATTAACTAATATACTGGTAACGGTTTAAACAAAATAGATCGTACCAAGATGAAGACAAATAAGAATATCAAAGAAATGACCATTGGCAATCTCTCACCAGTACGTAATATTAGATGACATGTTGATCCAATCATATATATTCATCATCAAAACAGTCTACCCTGGAAAATATATATAATTAGATATGAGACTTTATGTATCTGATTGCCTCAATTGGTGTTTAGCCTTTTAGAGTATGGATTATTAGATGTGGAAATTGGACAAATTTCTTTCATTTTTCACCCTGATTTCAATACTAAAACACAATTAATAACTGACCATAAAAAGCTTCTTTTTTTTGTTTCATTATCCAAGTGGTCGTATTTTTTCCGTGCAAAATTGTGACCACTAGGTCCATCCAACTGCTCATGATAATAAATAAAGTCCTGATTGCCTAGCTATTTTGTGTAGCACGTAATGACATATGGTAGGTTATCACTTGGATCTAATGTAGTTGTGTTGGACTTGGATCCAGGAATACTTAATGGCATAACCATTAGTTAGTCCATTTAACTCGCATTGGTCCACCGTCGATATCTTGAATAGTAGACGAAAAAATAAAAAATGCAGTAGATAAATTTTGCAGTAATACTGAAGATATAGATAACGTTAGGAAAGTAATCATGACGCGTGTACAAAGGACTAGTGGTCAAACCTGGCAACTGCGACATTTTTATAAATAACCACAAAAGCTCACATTTGGAGAGAGAGAGAAGGAAATAAAAAACAGAGATCTAAGAGAAAAAGAAGAATGATGAAGAAGCAAGTGACAATAGTGGCGGCTCTCTTGATTCTGATGGCTTTATCTTCCAACTTGGATATGGTTGCTGAGGCTCAGTTAGGCCCTGGAGACTGCTACGACGGTTGCTCCACCGCCTGCGTCCAGCGCGACTGTGAGCACTACCTTCTTTCATAATTTACATATACGTTTCTCTCCGCTTGTATGAATCCCCAACGCTACAAAAGTGGATTAGTCTAAATATCTGGTTTTAATCTCTCTACCGTTTTCATGTTTCCAGCGAGAAAGACGGCCCGATGCGATCGCAAGTGCTCCATTCGGTGTGGCCCAGGTAAATTAATGAAACCGGATCCTTACCAGACCGGCATGTGGTACAGTTGTCTAATCGGTAGCAACCCTAACCGGTCGGTTAGTTTTGTATCGTATCATGCATGTGACAGAGTTGAAATTTCTGGTCTATGATGGATCATACTTAAAGCCTTGTTGTCTATTAGAATCAGATCATACGTCGTGAGATGAGTTGGTGTAGCATCTGAGTAAAACCAAAAAAAAAGACTTGAAACTAATGTTTTTTTTTTTTTTGTAATTGCAGATGCTAAAAAGGCAAGAGAGACTGGTGCTTAAAACTTCTATATTTACCAAGATCCATTTTAGATTTAATTATGTTGTAATCTTCGTTTCAGAATTTTATATCTGCAAAGCATATTATGTATTGTTTTACGTTGCAATAACCAATAATTATTGTAGTCAATAACCAATAATTATTGCTACGATGTTCCATATAACTACTGGTACCATATGTATTACCTTTGAAATGTAATGAAAACTGGTCCAACTACGATTTAATGATCCAATAAGTTTGCCATGTTCAGGACCGGCCCAGAGGGGAAGCCATCCAAGCCGTCGATAAGGACATCCAATTTTAAGAGGCATATTTTTTTAATTTTTTTTACTATATTTATAGATAAAAAGAAATTGATAAGATTTTTTAATTGAAAGTATACTTATTGGACATTTTTACTTAGGATAATTTAAAACCATAATTCAAATACTGAAAATTTCTTTAAAATAATATTCATTCGAATATAATTAATGGTATTTTATTTATGGAACTAATACTCTACAAGAATCAATGTCAAAATAGATTAGAAAGCCTACTATAATATTTGTTTGTAAAAATATTTTAATATTTTAGAGTTACTGTTTTAATTCAAATTTTAATTTACTTTTATATTATTTTTTTCATAATTTCGATACAAAATATTAAAAGTCATAGTTTTAAAATTGAACTAGGGCATTGTTAAATGTTAGACCGGCACTGGCCATGTTAGTATCAAGTTGTATACAAAACTGCTAAGAACTGGTGTGCTCATGTCTTGTCTTTTCTTTACTAGACGCGCCAGGCTATAGGATAGGCAACACGTACCGGCTAACTGTCTTATATTTGTCTCCTCTTCCTTAATTAGTAAGGCGGCACAACTCTAGGGTAGCCCATTGGAACCGACTAACTTATCTCCCTCTTGTCTTCTCTTTATTAGCAATGCGATTCAAGTGTGATAGCGATCTGAGTGTGGAGACCATGCGATTTGGTAGGAATGTAATGGGTAGAAATGTGAATAGTAACCACGCTGGTGTGGTCGGTGGCACATAGCGTCTCGGTGTTCCTAAAGGACATGGGTCGAATTCGGGCAACCGGGTTAGTAGTTGGATCGCCAGGTTATAAAAAATTTTGTGAATTGTAATGCCTGAAGCAATGCAACTACTACACATACTAAAATGGACTATATATAAAAACATTACTTGTGTATATATATATTTTTAAAAAATTGTATAAAAGTAAATTAAATTAATTCATAAATATACGAGTACTGAAAATATAATCCAAAATATATTCATTAGAATATAAACTAGTTAAATATTTTCAAAATAAAATATAATCTTGCGTTGAGTCTTCTTCCTAATATATCCAAATAAAATGATTTGGAGCTTCAGATTACTTCTCGGTTGCTGGCTATTTGGAAAATGTCAAGATGATCAGATCCATTATCGATAAACCGGACATAAACCAGCTTACATGATTCAAATTTGGAGAAATATTTTAGGGCAATTTTCTTAAATAACCCTTTTAAAGTTTTTATCACAAAATAGTTCTTAAAAAATAAAATGACTAATATATAACCTTTTATTTTAAAAATTTTAATTTTTTTTTTTTTTAAAAAATTGAAATCCTAAACCTTTAAACTTCACCCCTTAACTCTAGACCTTAAATCTAAATTAGTTAACTAAAATTATAAATGTATATTTACCTTTAATAAAAAAAATTTGGTCATTTTCTTCCTTAAATATTTTTGTGAAAATAGAAGGAGTATCCTAGAGAATTTATCAATATTTTAATCAACAGTGATTTGTATTTGGTGATAATACTCCCAAGTTAAACGGTGATAAATCTCTTTCGGTAACAATTAGGTTAGAAAGGTTTATCAACAAAAAAAAAAAAGTCAAAATGATCGTTGGGGTCTTTGCATGATGCGAGGCGAAGGTCATGCGGCCTCGTGGACAATAACGCTTCACAATGTCCACTTCATTCTCTCTCTCTCTCCTAAGAATACAAATAGTTAAAAAACTGTCATATAAATTCGACTATAATAAAAAGGGAAAATTGTTTTTTTGGGCCAAAAAAATGGTATATATGTCCCATTAGGCTAATCTTGTATAGTTTATGTCCCATTAGGCTAAATATTTTCATAATGGCAATAATACCCTTAATTTTAATTATAAATTCGAAATTATAATTAATAAAACAATTGATAAATATCTAAAAATATTTGTAAAACTCGTTTTGCCCAAAACAAAATATAAAAAAAATTCAGTGAACAAAATATTTTTTTTTTAAAAATCGTTTTTAATATTATATAGAAACAAAATATTTCAAAATATATATTTTTTTCTGATTTTCATAACTGATTATTCTTATCCGTAGAATTCAGTAAATCTGTAGAAATCGGTTTCTACAGGTTTTTAGATTTATAACAATGTGTAGAAACTCCGTTTCTACAAGTTTTAGATTTATAGTAATGTGTAGATTTCGAATTCTACATATTTTAGATTTTTTGTAAAGTGTAGATTTTGATTTCTACTGATTTTAGAGTTGTAGGTTAGGCGCGGAACATGTATTCTAAATATTTTTAGAGTACTATTATTTACGTAGATCACGTATTCAAAACATAGTAGATTCAATGAAAATAGTGGATTTCATTTTCTACTTTGTAGAATGTCAATTCTACTTTTTCTAGAACAGAAAATGAAATTATGATTTAAACATTTTTAAAACTGAAAAAAATATCACTAATTTGATATAGGTATTTCATCAGTAGTTATTATTTTTCCAAATTTTTTTTGTTTGTAAAACTATTGATTTAATTTATTTTAGAAAAAAAGAAAGGGTATTAAAGGAAAAAATGGTACAAAATAGAAATTAGTCTAATGAGACATAGATACCATTTTTTTGGCCCAAAAAAACAATTTTCCCTAATAAAAAATGGGATCCAGAGAAGAAGCATTCAAGAGTATCATTTAATAATTAAAAAAAATCGTTACTACCATTTACTTGATGGCTCGTGAATGAACTAATAAAGAAAAAAAACAAGAAGGCTCCTGGTACTGCAAAAAAAGCAGAGGGGAAGACGACTTTATCTTTTTCTGGTTTTAATTGTTCTCTTTGACTTTATGGGTTCTTTTGTTCTAGTCTCCTACGGATCTGCTTAAATCCTTGTGATCTGTTTACACGTAATCTCCGGAGGATCCGAGTTGTTGAGCCAGACCCAGATTCTGTGTTCTACCTTTTTTTTTTTTGCTGAACTTCTTGATTTGGTCGGAAAAAGCTTAAGGTTAGGTGGGGGTTTTGTCTTTGAAGATTCTGAGTTATCAACTTCTTGTCTGAAAGGTTCGTTCTCTTACCCGTCTTCTGTTCTGTCTTTGATGTCCTAACCCAATAACAGTTTCATTAAAAAAATCTTGACTTTATAGGAAGTAAATCAGATGAGTTTTTGTAGTTTCAAGATTGAATTTTGATGTTCTAATGATCATTATGCAAACCGTTTCGTATCATTGATATCTGTTAAGTTAATTTAATTTGCTTCAATTATCAAATTGGACTCTTGATTTTACCTCATAAACAGTTATGTGATCTGGATTTTGCATTTAGTGTATTGATGTTGGATTCTCTTTGATTAATTATGTTGGATTCTCTTTGCTTAATTATTTGTCATAAAGAAAAAGTTTCTTTGCTTGATTAAAAGCTACATTGGAGACATGGCCTAGTTTCTTTATTGGGCATGCAATGAAGCTTTAGCCAATCTTCTTTCTCTTTTAGCCTCCACTTGGCTCTCTTTAACTTTAGTTTCTTACTTACTAAGAAGGTGACTCAGAATTGCCAAAGCTTTAACGACTTTTTAATCTTATGTACAGTCAGTGGAATCTCTCATCTCAGACTGAAGCTCTCTTTGTTGGATTTGGACATAGAGAAATGTCGTTTAGGAGCATTGTTCAAGATTTGAGAGATGGGATTGGGAGCTTGTCGAGGAGGAGTTTTGACTTCAGGCTTCACCACAAAGGGAAATCTCAGGGCTCTGAGTATTCCTCTTCACGTGACCTCTTGTCACCTCTGATAGTTCAGACAAGCAGATGGGCTAATCTTCCTCCTGAGCTGCTCTTGGATGTGATCAAAAGGTTAGAGGAGAGTGAGAGTACTTGGCCCGCAAGAAAACACGTCGTGGCTTGTGCTTCTGTTTGTCGGTCTTGGAGAGCTATGTGCCAAGAGATTGTCCTGTCTCCTGAAATCTGTGGGAAGCTCACTTTTCCAGTTTCCCTCAAACAGGTTTGCTCCTCAAGTAAACTCTTCTCTTTTGTGTGTGTGTGTGTGTGTGTTTTAGTTCAAAACTGCTGGTTATGAGAAGTTTTTGTTTGCTGTTGTTGTTAATGTTTATTCCAGCCAGGGCCTCGCGACCCGATGATTCAGTGTTTCATCAAGAGGGATAAATCAAAGCTAACGTTTCATCTTTTTCTTTGTTTAAGTCCTGGTAAGCTCTGTTGTTAGGGACTTAGCTGCTTGGTTGGAAACAGTGTTCAATATATATCTTAGCTTAGTCATTAACGAATTATTGATTTATTTTACATTTATATTAGATATTTTAGTTTTTAAGTTTAGTTATAAAATTATTTTGATAATTATAAAATTATATATATAAAATAAATGAATTAGACAAATTTTTGGATTTGTACTAACATTACTGCTTGATTTAAGAGATTTACACTAATTTAAATTGATGTAAACCGATTTAAAATGTTTTAAATCGATTTGAGTTTCATAAATCAAATTTTAACCGATTTTTAGAACATTGGTTTGGAATCATTAGTTTATGTCTGAAGACAAGTTGCAATATGTTTTCTCTTTTCAGCTCTACTTGTGGAGAATGGGAAGTTTCTTCTTTCGGCTAAAAGAACTCGTAGAACTACTCGGACCGAGTACATTATCTCCATGGATGCTGAGAACATCTCAAGATCTAGTAACGCTTACCTCGGAAAGCTCAGGTTCGCTTTTTGAATCCCTAGTGTTCGATCAAGATAACCATATCTTTAGTTTTAAGCTCAATGATGTTTCTTTCTTTTATAGATCAAACTTTCTTGGAACAAAGTTCTTGGTGTACGACACACAACCACCACAAAACACATCTTCTTCTTCTTCTTCCTCAAGCGCACTCATCACTGATCAAACAAGCCGAAGCAGATTTCACTCGAGAAGAGTGTCTCCTAAAGTCCCAACAGGAAGCTACAACATTGCTCAAATCACCTACGAGCTCAACGTGTTGGGCACACGCGGGCCACGGAGAATGCACTGCATCATGAACTCCATCCCAACTTCATCGCTAGAACCAGGCGGCTCGGTTCCTAACCAACCAGAGAAGCTCCTCCCGCCACGGTCTCTCGACGAGTCATTCCGCAGCAACATCTCATTCTCCAAGTCATCACTAGACCACCGTTCCCTGGGCTTCAGCAGCTCTAGATTCTCTGATATAGGAGTATCATGCGAGGAAGAGCAGCAAGAGGAGACGAGTTTCAGACCGTTGGTTTTGAAGAACAAGCAGCCGAGGTGGCACGAGCAGCTGCAGTGCTGGTGTTTGAATTTCCGTGGACGTGTGACGGTTGCCTCCGTTAAGAATTTCCAGCTTGTGGCGGTGAGACAGCCGCAAACGCAAGGGACAGGCGGTGTTGCACCAGCACCGGGGGCTCATGCAGAGCAAGACAAGGTGATACTACAGTTTGGTAAAGTGGGGAAAGATATGTTCACGATGGATTATAGGTATCCGTTGTCGGCGTTTCAAGCGTTTGCGATTTGCTTGAGCAGCTTTGACACCAAGCTCGCTTGTGAATAAAAGAAGAAAAACAATCATCATCTACTACTTCTCCTAAACATTCATGCTAATCCTTATTGTGTCTCTCTATTATCTCTGCTTTTGTTTTGGTAAAGTTCAGTTTCGTCTCAATACTCAGATGCTACTGTGAGAGTCAGACGTCTATCAGTTGAACATTTGATGGGCAATCTTCACTAACTTATATGTAATAATAGCCAAGATTTCATGGAAGTGTGTGTTACTGTTTGCACATTAGCCCATCTCCGTCCATTGCGTGTGCTTCTCTTGTAACTTTCGTGTAAAGGATGCCAGAATGTGTTTTGCATAAGTTGCATCTGATGGGTTCTGACATGGGGAGCTAGGTTACCAAATTCAGAGTAACGTTTTTGACTTCACTGAATGTGATACAGTTTGTTTCTTGATGCAAATAAATCTGTGGATGAACGAACGCATGTAGACAACTTAATCTTGGCTAGCTATGGAGAGTGGCTACATCTTCTGTTCTTCATGTTAATCCTATGCATCTCATGGTTCTGTTTTAAACTTGCTTTGATGTGGATGATTAATTATTCAAATTTCCTGACTTACAGAAATCATCTTACGAGTTCTAGGTTCTGCAGTGAGCTACTTTTTGTTTGTTCAACAAAGCGCCCAGTTGGTGCAATTTTCGGATTGATAACTCCCTCGGAACCATCGTTAAATGATACTCCATTTACTTAACCATCGTTAATTTGATTATAACTATCGACGATAGACCAACACCTAAGAGATATATCCAGGCGACGTACCATAGACATCATTTCTTGTTCACTTGAACAATTTTTCATTAACTACGGTTTTGTTAATATGATGGAAACTCTTCTAAATAGAACACATATTTCCTTATATATCTTCAAATGCAAGCAATACTTTTTAGTAATTCAAATACTCGTGCACGTAAAACACAGACGGCATCATTTTTAGTATTCATATTTTAACCTGAAAAGCTTAACTATAACAGGATTTACTCCACGGATATAAAAAAAAAACTGGCTCAAGTTGAGACGCCAAGTCAAAATTTTTAAAGCAGAAAAATACTTATCGTAACAATTTCGCATACTTACAAAGTTACAATACATTACCTAAGCGATTCATTTTACCCATATAAATACCTCTCTCCACATGCATCTTTGCTATATACATCCAAAACTTTTCTACAAAACGAATCAAAATAGAGAGAGAACAAAAAATCACTAAATGACGAAACCATATGTTTTTCTCATCTCCATATTTCTCATCATGTTGTCACTCTCTTCCCGGGCCTTACAATCGAAGCTACACCATTGACCAAGTCATAATTGATGGTGTCCTGATTTGTAAATACTACACAAGGGCCTAGCACTATCTCTAATGCCACTGTTTTCGTATTATGTGGCGGCTCAACCACAACCCTATCTCAAACACTGACCAATACAGAGGCTCACCCCATCATTAACATTATTCTCTGATGCAAGGGGCCTTTGATGGATGCTATATAATAATGGTCTTTATGTTTTACATTGAGGCGTTGCAGAGAGCAATAAGTGGTTTATGTATCCACAAAGCTTAATAGCCAAGGTTGCATGAATGTGTTAGTACTTCTTTTTTTTTTTGTTTCTTGTAAATTATTGTCAGGATTACAACTAAAGAAAGCAATAAAAATAATACTCTTTCCATTTTAAAATGAAAATTATTTTTAAAAGGTAGTTGTTTTAAAATACAATTTTTATCAGATTGTTAGATAAATTTTCTTTTTGTCAAAATTGTGGTACCAAATTTATTTTTAATTATAGTTAATGAATTTATAATTCTAATTATAATTTATAAAAAAATAGTTTTTTAATATTATTTTTGCCTAAAGGTTTAAAAGCAAAGGTCCCTAGTTCGAAACCAAGAAACGTGAAAGGAGATGGTATCTTTGATATTATCTCAACATAATCTCTGGCCGCCGGAATCTGGATCTACGGCGTTTCGAGGTCTCGCAACCGCCGCATCCGTACACGCCTGCGACCATCTTCGCCGTCACCTCCGCCTTGGCTTCCATATCCGCTCTTCCCTTCAGGTTCAAGCTACTCTCTTTTCTCCGAAAGTTGAGTACTTTGTTTAGATCTCTAGAATAGAAAAAGGCTTAAACTTTGTGAATTGCTCTTCTGCAATTTTAGTGTGTAAAGGTTTCAACTTTCAATAAGCTGCTTTCAAGGTTGGTCTCATTTGTCTTGGACTCTCTCTGCTGCTTTTGTACAGAAACTGCAGCAAGTTTCCGATGCTGCACGAACGGAGTTCTCGAGAAGCGTCGTTCTATTCAACAGGGCTAACTTTCTCCACTCCAGAGATGATGATATCAGATCTTCGTTATCTGTATGTTTCTTTGATGGAGGAGGAGAGAGTAGGATAGATCATAGAGGTGAGGAAGGATCATCATCATCAAACCAGGAGACGTCCAAGAGAAACACAAGCAGTGGACGGAGGTGGACCAATGTCCTCCTTGCCGTTAACGTTATGTAATGTGTTTAGTTCTTCTCTCTGTTACTTACATATAACAAAGATCATATCTTTTGGTTTCATATGTTGTATTAGAGGAATGTTTTAGTCTTATGGGTTTCATTCTTGTGTCATGACAGAATGTATATTGCACAAGTTGCATCCAATGGTAGAGTGCTGACATGGGGAGCTAAGGTACCATATTCAGAGACTTGATTAAATGCTAGAGTGAGACAGTTTGTTTCTTTCTCATGTGTGGATGAATGCAGGTTAACAGCTTAATCGATAGAGGTCAGCTATGGAGACTGGCTACGTCTTCTGTTCTTCATGCCAATCCTATGCATCTCATGGTTAGTTTCTCATCAACCATTCAACCCTTTTATGTCTAGACTGTCTAGTCAATGTTGTTTACTTTGTTTTATTTATCTGTATGTGCTAAACTGTTTCCCCCTTTGTGTTTAGATAAATTGCTATTCTTTGAATTCTATTGGACCAACTGCTGAGAGTTTAGGTGGCCCAAAGAGATTCCTTGCCGTTTACTTGACATCTGCAGTTGCAAGTAATTATTTTTCATAGATTATTCGATGTGTGATTATAGTTCTCTGTTTCAGAGTCTCCTGACTTACAAAAACCATCTTAAGAGTTCTAGGTTCAGCAATGAGCTATTGGTTGAACAAAGCGCCATCAGTTGGTGCGTCAGGTGCAATCTTCGGATTGGTAAGTCTCTTGGAACCGTAAGCTTTTGTTCTCATAGAAAATGAAATTTGTTAAATGCTTACCTCTTTTCGTTTTTGTAGGTTGGCTCGGTAGCTGTATTTGTCATGAGACACAAACAAATGGTCAGAGGTGGAAATGAAGATCTGATGCAGATAGCTCAAGTTATTGCCTTAAACATGGTGAGATAGAAACTTTTAGAATCTAATATAAAATCTTTCTCAAATTCTAACAAGCTTTTGACAATAATGCAGACATTGGGTCTAGTCTCCAGAGGCATAGATAACTGGGGACATGTAAGTAACCAAAATCATGCCTTGATAATGTATTAACCAGTAGTGGTCTGATAAAATAACATCTCTGGTGAATTTCAGATTGGTGGCTTACTTGGTGGAACGGCAATGGCATGGCTTGTTGGACCACAGTGGAAGTATGAGTACACAACAAGAGACGGTCGGAGAGTCTTCGTAGACAGGGCTCCAATTCCTCTCCTTTTGAGGTGGAGAAACGAACAGCGACGGCTTTGATTTGAGACCAGCGAAGCTGAACAGTTTTCTGTTTTTAATGCCATGTGAATATAGAGAATTGGGTGTATATTTTGGAGGATTTAATTATTGGGTTAAAGTAGCAGCTCATTGCTAAAATGCATTTTACATTACTAGATGTTAATGATTGATGATTGAAACCGAGGCTTCTAGCGCTGGTGGTGAAGGGTTCACGACTGTGAGTACCGTCACCTAGGTTCGAATTTCGGCCATCCCTGTATAATTCAAAAAAAAAAATGTTAATGATTGATATTTTAGATGCTTTTTATCAGAGCCAAGTTTGGATTAATGTTTGTTCATTCTTCTTCTTTTCTTCAACTAGAACAATACTAGTAGAGGGTTAAGGAAACAATACGAGTGAAGTAAGTCACATTGTTCCTAGAGTCAATGGTGGAAGAGGTGTATGAAGGTTTTATTGTGTGTTTTGATAGACTTTATCATTGCAACCTCACTCTATATTTTATTCCAAAATAGAATTTGTATTCTATATTTTACTCTAAAATAGAGTTTTGAATTAAAAAAAATATTCTAATCCAATTTCATTATTCATTCCATAATACAGTAAACAATAACATTATTCCATAAATAGCGTAATACTTTTATTTTTTGTTTATTATCTCATATTCACACAAAAATGGAGTGGAATTGAAGTAAAAACCAACTTCAAAATACAGTCCGTATTTAAAACAGAAAAACAAAGTTTTAAACTGGAGATGTTCTAAGAAATCGTATCTCTTTTATTATAGAGAAACGTGAATACAGAACTAGCTTGATCCAGATTACATTTTCATGGCGAATGCATCAGCACCAATGTTCTCATGGCAATCCTGTTGGCTCAGAGCGTCTGCAATTACAACATTGAAAGCAAAAAAAGACTTTCATCAACTTCTTATATTTGTCATGTTTTCACGAACTACCTTCAAAGTAACGAATTCTTTAGCAGAGATGGGCACGAAGCAGATAAAAATTTACAGGCATTCGTGTTCTGTTCCGTTATTTGATCTAAATCAACTTTTCAACAATTCAAATATAGGGTGTCAGTATATCCAAAAAATTACATTTTTTTGGATGCTCGATCCGATCCATAAAAATAAATAATTATCGATAAGTTACTAACCCTTGCAAATAAAGAGACATCAGACATGCAGTTCATATCTTCTTTTGTTTCACTCGAACATATTCACATTAGTTACAATGTTGTTAATACAGCATAAATTTCTAAAAAGAACCCATTTTCCTGTCTCTTTTCCTTGGAAACCTTTTTATGTAATCAACACATTTTTAGTAACTCAAACTACATCTCGTGCACGTAAAACATATACATTAATGTTAATACTCATATAATATGTGACCTAGATAAGCTTATAACATCTATCCACTATAAATACAACTGATATAAAAAGAAACCAGAAGAAGTTGAGACGCCAAGTCAAAAAATTTAATAGTAGAAAACTGAAAACACATTCCATGACAATACATTATATCTAGGTGATTCAATCTACCCATATAAATACCCCCACGCACAGCCAAGAACCATTCTATAAACCCAAATCAGAAAATGGCAAGACGGCTGAACGCTTCTCTCATCTCCATACTTCTTATCATATCTTCACTTTATTTCCCTTCCCACTGTCTTGTACTCGAGGGCCTCAGCATAGGCCGAGTCACAATTTTCGGTATCGTGCGGTGTAGCCTTGACGGAGATCCTGACGCACCTCCTATCTCGAATGGCACTGTTATCTTAACATGTGGTGGCTTGACGGACGACCTCTATGAAACAGTAACTAATCCGGGCGGTTATTTTCTCATATTTCTCACCTTCTTACAAACACTTTTGTTTACGCCTAGTGTCTGCGATATCAGACTTAGTCTTCCGACGGGAAATTGCACTATTAGCTCACCAAATGGAACCCTCAGTGGCGGTCTTACACTTGTCAGCGTCGCGGTGACTAACAGCACAAGCATTGCTACTTATGCTGTCGGCACAATAACCGGTACTGTTATCTGATGCAAGGGAGATTTTTCATAAGCATGCTATATATAATAATGGTCTTATGTTGGACATCGAGGTGTTGGATATAAAAATAAGTGGCTTGTACTCAACTTATAATTAGTAGCTGATTCACTTTGTTGAATTTTATTATGAGTGATTATCAAAATTTATACCTGGATACTTATATTGGTATATATGAGTTGGGAGTGTTTTTCATTATTTATTTTATATATTTGTATTACTTATAACTATAATTGATGTAAACAAAATTTATAACATCTATAAAAATGATTCTGAAAATGGTTAATTATACACAACAAGAGACGGTCGGAGAGTCTTCGTGGACAGCGCTCCAATACCCGCTCTTTTTGCGGTGGAGAAATGAACCGGGACGACGCTGAAACAGTTTTCTCTTTTAATGCCGTGTGAATATAGAGAGATTGGATGTGAATTTTGGAAGATTTGATTCTTGGGTCAAAGTAGCAGCTTGTTACTAAAATGCATTTTACATTCTACTAAAATGTTAATATTTGATGTCTTAAATGTTTTTTTTTAAGAAACACGAATGCAGCAAGTCATATTGGTTTTAGAGCCAATGGTGGAAGAGGTGGAAGAAGGATTGTGTTTATAGACTTTAAAAAAATCGCATCTCCTTTGTTATATAGAAACGTGAATACAAAGCTACTTTTGTAAGCTTGATCCAGATTATATTTTCATGTCAAATGCAAATCCCATCTCATGACAATCGTATTGGCTCGTAGCGTCTGCAATAGTGCAATTACAACAAAAAAAAAAGACTTTCACCAACTTCTTTTTTCTCTTATATTCGTCACTTCTTCACGAACTGATTCCACAACAACAAACCCTTTCACAGTGGTGGATACGGAGCAAATATCTAGAATTTTGAACGTATTTGTGATCCATTTTTGTAACTATCTAAATATCTGGTGTCTGTATTTCCAATTTTTTTATTAGATACTCAATTCAATCAGTAAAAATAAAATAACTTTCGATGAGTTCCTATGCCTTACAAATAAACAGACATGTTCTCTTGTTTCACTCGAACAAATTCACATTAGTTAATATCCCTATAAATTAGTCTAAAAGAACTCATATTTCCAGTACGTTTTCCTTGGATTTTTTAAACTGCAATCAACACATTTTAGTAACTCAAACTATCAAAGATTACAATAATTAATTTTGTGTCCAAACAATATAAAACAGATATCCCACTTTAAAAAAAACTTTTTTATTTATCTTGTTTTACGAATTATTTGATCAATTAAATAATTGACTAGAACACTTAAATAATTTACGAAAAATCAAAAAATAAATATAAGTATTTTCTAAAATTAGATACTACACAATAATTTCATTCAATATACAATCAATCAATTAAATAAATATATTATTTTATTTATATTTTCATAAATAGGAAATTACATCCATTTAAAATTAAATACTTTCATATTAAACTAAATATTGTATATAAAAACATGTTAGAAACAATAAACTGACATCAAGTAAGTTTTATAATTATAAATTTATCAAAATATATATATCGCACAATTAAAATCTGTAAATTACAAAGATTTTATTACAATTTCATAATGAAAAAGGTTACAATAATTGAAGAATAAATCTAAGTAATATCTTATATAAGTTTTCTATAACTATAAATTAAAATAATATAATTTGTTTATATATATATATGTATTTAAATATACTAAAATGAAAATGTTAAAACATTTTGATAACGCAAATTAGACATATCATATGTGACCTAGAGAAGCTTATGACATTACTATCCACATTAAACACAGCCGAGATAAAAAGAAGCATAACAAGTTGCGACGCAAACTCAAAATTTTTAATTGTAGAAAGCACAGTCTTTTTTCTTTTTCTTTTTTTGGCATTAAAAGGAGAAAGTCTGTGACAATACATCAAAACTAGATGATTCAATCTACCCATATAAATACACCAGTCCTTATGCTTCATTACCACACATAGCCAAGAGCGTTTCTATAAACACAAATCAGGTAATGGCAAGACGATTGAATGCTTCTCTCATTTCCATACTTCTTATCACAGCTTCACTCTCTCCCCCTTCCCACAGTCTTATACTCGATGGCCTCAGGATAGGCCAAGTCGAAATTTATGGTCTCGTGCGGTGTAGCCTTACAGGAGATTTTGACGCACCTCCTATCTCGAATGGCATTGTTATCTTAACATGTGGTGGCTAAACCGCCAACCTCATATAATAATATTTTTTTTAAAAAAAAAGCTTTAATCCTAAAAAATAACAAAATTATAAATAATTTTTAAAAAGTAGACAATAAAAAGGTCAAGCAAGAAACTATATAATAGAAACACAGAAATTAAAAATATAAATTCACAAAAGCAGACATTACGCCTGGCCTAATCTCTTGCGTCTGAGAAAAGGGGACAAAATTCAATTATGAAAGAAAAGTCACATTATCCACATTAAACACAACTGGTATAAGAAGAAATCATAGCAAGTTGAGACGCAAATTAAGTCAAAATTTTAATTATAGAAAGCACAGTCTGTGACAATATATCACCTAGATGATTCCAGGTACCCATATCAATACACCACACCTTATGCTTCTTTGCCACATACAGCCAAGAACCATTCTATAAACACAAATAAGGTAATGGCAAGACGACTGAATGCTTCTCTCATCTCCATACTTCTTATCACAGCTTCACTCTCTCCCCCTTCCCACAGTCTTACACTCGATGGCCTCAGCATAGCCAAAACCGTAATTACGGTCTCGTGCGGTGTAACCTTGAAGGAGACCCTAACGCACCTCCTATCTCGAATGGCACTGTTATCTTAAGATGTGGTGGATTAACCGCCAACCTCGCTGAACATTAACTAATCCGGGCGGGGTTTTTATCATGTTTCTCAACTTCTTACAAACACTTTTTTTTACCCCTAGTGTCTGCAATATCGCAGTTATTCTTCCGACGGGAAATGGCAGTATTAGCTCACCGGATGGCGTCCTCACTGGCGTTCTTACACTTCTCAGCGTTGCGGTGACTAACAACACAAATGTAGCTACTTATGCTGTCGGCACATTAGATAACATTTTCTGATTCAAGGGTGACTTTCATGCGCATGATATATGTAATAATGGTCTTCTGTTTTTCATTGAGGTGTTGCATATAGAAATAAATTAATTAGATCATGATTAACCCGAAGTAATTCTTAAAGGAAAATAAGAAATTACTTATTAACTTTTAACTAAAAAAGCTAAGAACCGGTTATTAGTTTTTTTTAGTTAAAAGTTAAGAAACAGTTTCTTATATTCCGTTAAGAACCTCGTCTTAAAAAACCCGGGTTAATTTTGCTCTTATACTCCTCCACGGAATCAAGTAGTTCATCTCTTTGTTGACTTATTAAACGAGCGATTATCAAATTATATACTTGGAAATGGATATTTAGAATGGGTTGGCCGGCGTCCTCATGTATTTTGTATATTTGTATTTATGATTGATTTATATCAGTTACTGTAGTTGATGTTAATATATATGTCGTGTACGTAAGAAAACTATAACTCAATAAATTTTGATATGTACAAATACAATACATGTGTTTATGTAATAATATATTTTTTTTTCAAAAACTGAATCCTATAAAAATAATAGAATTATAAATAATTGTTAAAAAGTAGACAATAAAAAGGTCAAGCAAGAAACGATATAATAGAAACACAGAAATTAAAAATATAAATTCACAAAAGCAGACACTGCTCAAGGTACCACGTCTGGCCTAATCCCTTGCGTCTGAGAAAAGGGGACAAAATTCAATATGAAAGAAGAGTCAAGAACGTCTATTAAAGCTTCAAACCAAGAGAAAGAGAACAAGAACTCAAGAACGTCTTATTTTGACAACCCAAAGTGGATTAGTTGCAAACTGCAATAGATATGGTCATGTGGAAGCTCCAGCACCAGCAGCAGCTACCAGTTGGCCCCAACACTAAGTGTGCCATCTATCAGGAAAACATAAACAGTTGAAAGACCGAATGGTAAAAAAAGTCAGAAAACAAATAAAACAATCCCAGGACTGCAATACATAAGCACAACAAGTAACTAACCACTTGACTGCAGGACATCCTTTAGCTTTCCATAGACTGAGAAGTACACCTGCTCATAATAACAGAACATCAACTACAAGCAAATAGATCACAAATTTCTTGAAGAAACAAATCTCGGCAGAAAGAAAATTGTGCTTACAGCCCAATTTGGAAGAAGAGCTATGATGGTTGGTGAAAGTCCTCGGTACATTCCTCTAAAACTTTTGTATTAAATTAAATATTGAATACAAATAATATAGAGTCAATAAATTGACATCATAAGTTTTATAATTAAAAGTTTATCAAAAATACATATACACACACATATATATATCACACAATTAAATTGTGTAGATTACAGAGATTTTATTAAAATTTTATAATGAAGAAGGTTAAAATAATTGAAAAATAAATCTAAGTAATATCTCATATAAGTTTTCTATTACTATAAATTTTAAAAAATAATATAATTATATATACACATATATATATCACACAATTAAATTGTGTAGATTACAGAGATTTTATTAAAATTTTATAATGAAGAAGGTTAAAATAATTGAAAAATAAATCTAAGTAATATCTCATATAAGTTTTCTATTACTATAAATTTTAAAAATAATATAATTATATATACACATATATATATCACACAATTAAATTGTGTAGATTACAGAGATTTTATTAAAATTTTATAATGAAGAAGGTTAAAATAATTGAAAAATAAATCTAAGTAATATCTCATATAAGTTTTCTATTACTATAAATTTTAAAAATAATATAATTATATATACACATATATATATCACACAATTAAATTGTGTAGATTACAGAGATTTTATTAAAATTTTATAATGAAGAAGGTTAAAATAATTGAAAAATAAATCTAAGTAATATCTCATATAAGTTTTCTATTACTATAAATTTTAAAAATAATATAATTATATATACACATATATATATCACACAATTAAATTGTGTAGATTACAGAGATTTTATTAAAATTTTATAATGAAGAAGGTTAAAATAATTGAAAAATAAATCTAAGTAATATCTCATATAAGTTTTCTATTACTATAAATTTTAAATTCTAAGCTTTAAGCATTAAATTCTAAACCCAAACCCTATACCCTAAATCCAAATTCTAAACCCTAAACCCAAATGCTATACTCTAAACCCAAATTCTAGACCCTAAATCCAAACCCTAAACCCTAAACCCAAACCCTAAACCCAAAAACCTAAACCCTAAACCCAAACCCTAGACCCTGAACCCAAACCATAAACCCTAAATTCAAACTCTAAAACTAGACGCTATAGAATTTACGATTTGGGTTTAAGATCTAGGGTTTGGGTTTAAGATCTAGGGTTTGGATTTAAGATTCTGGTTTGGGTTTAGGGTTTAGAATTTAAGGTTTAGGGTTTAGAATTTGGTTTAGGGTATAGAATTTAGGTTTAGGGTATAGAATTTGGGTTTAGGGTTTAGAATTTGGGTTTAGAGTTTAGAATTTGGTTTAGAGTATAGGGTTTTGGTTTAGAATTTAAGGTTTAGGGTTTAGAATTTAAAATTTACGGTTTAGTTGGCGGCGTCAGCATCGTTAAAATTAATGTTATTCATTTTTAGTTATTTTAAAATAAATTTAATAATTTTTATTTCATTATTTTTATTGGTTAGGAGAGAAGGGGTGAATTTAAAAGTTCACCCCAGGGGATATACCTAAGTTTTGTTCAAAAAGAAAGCATAACAAGTTGAGACGCAATGTCAAAATTTTAATTGTAGAAAGCAAAATCTGTGACAATACATCATAACTAGATGATTCAATCTACCCATATAAATACACCACTCCTTATGCTTCATTGCCACACACAGCCAAGAACATTTCTATAAACACAAATCAGGTAATGGCAAGACGATTGAATGCTTCTCTCATTTCCATACTTCTTATCACAGCTTCACTCTCTCCCCCTTCCCACAGTCTTATACTCGATAGCCTCAGCATAGGCCGGGTCGAAATTTACGGTCTCGTGCGGTGTAACCTTGAAGGAGACCCTAACGCACCTCCTATCTCAAATGGCACTGTTATCTTAAGATGTGGTGGCTTAACCGCCAACCTCGCTGAGACATTAACTAATCCGGGCGGGTTTTTTTATCATGTTTCTCAACTTCTTACAAACACTTTTGTTTACCCCGAGTGTCTGCAATATCGCAGTTGTTCTTCCGACGGGAAATTGCAGTATTAGCTCACCGGATGGCGTCCTCACTGGCGTTCTTACACTTCTCAGCGTTGCGGTGACTAACAACACAAATGTCGCTACTTTTGGTGTCGGCACATTAGATAATATTCTCTGATGCAAGGGTGACTTTCATGCGCATGATACATGTAATAATGGTTTTCTGTTTTTCATTTAGGTGTCGCATATAGAAATAAGTTGCTCATACTCCACAGACTCATAAGCAGCTCAGCTTTTTGTTGACTTAATAAATGAGTGATTATCAAATTATATACTTGGATACGGATATTTAGTATGGGTTGGCAGGTGTCACTAAAAAGACTGTTTTGCATCATGTATTTTATATATATTTTTATTTGTAATTGATATAAAGAAAAGTGATATCATGATAGAAAAGATATTCTGAAAAATTTAGACTTGGTTATATTTCCATTACCCGTAGAACATAACAAATAAAGTATTTATCAATACAGATATCAAAATTATAAATAAAACATGTTTTATTCGAAAATAGATACAACCAACACCAAAATTCAGAAACAAAAAGATAAAATATTTAGATCATTAGAAAGAAAAAAAAACTAAAGATAAACTTATAGTCCCACAAAAACCGGGAGAGAGTATAATCCTATACATAAAGTGTAATCCAAACTAAGTTAGGAACGTGGAAACCCTAAAGCCTCTTAGCAAACAAATCTACTTGCCAAGACTCCTCTCTCTCGACATTCTTCGTGTCCCATTGGGTTTTACTCACTTTTTTTTTTTTGCTCCCTCAACTTCAAAGACAAGAAACCAAGCATACAAACTACTTTGTTAATCTCTGTTCCACCATGGAACCGCAAGCTCCGTCGTTAAATCCGAAGCTACGTCTGCTCTGCAGCTACGGTGGACGGATAACGCCCGTCCCACCGCCGTCAAACTCCCTGGAATACATCGGCGGCGAGACGCGCATCGTCGCCGTTCCCCGTGACATCTCCTTTTCCGCTTTCTTCCAGCTTCTCTCCGGCAAGCTTCTCTCTGGCCGCTCCTTCTCCCTCAAGTACAGGCTCCCCGGCTACGAACTCGACTCTCTCATCACCGTCACTAACAACGAAGATCTACGAAACATGATCGCCGAGTATGACTCAGCTAGTCCCCAGCGTATCCGCCTCTTCCTCTTCCCGTTAAACTACCCCGAGTCATCAACTCCACATCCTATGTCGGTCAACTTGCTTGGACTCGAATCGCCTATACAGAAAATAATCTACACATCTTCGTCTTCCGTTGTTCCCTTCCCGATATTCCCGCAAAGTAATGATACGGCTGCGAAGCGTGTGGATCACGGAAAGATCCATGCAACGTCGGAAGATACTCGGAAAAAGGACGAGGATCCTATAACTCCAGCGGGAGTTTCGGATAAAGAAACAGAGAGAGTAGAGAATCAAGATCAACCACGGCGAATAGTTGTCCAAGAGCCTTTGCAGCAGCAGCATCATCAATATCTACCGATATTCTACTTACCGGTCTTGCCGATGCAGCCACATATGGTGACTCGTTCAGTGAATGGTTACGCGTTGTCTCCGGCGATAGAATATTCTTCTGGCGCAGATCCTGTGCTTGAAAACAAAGAAAATGCGACCTGAGTGTGGTTTCTTCCAGGTCAAGTAACCCAATCCGTCTTGTGTTTAGGAATTAACCTTTTTAAAATTAGGATCTGACTTTTGTTACAGAAGTACTGGACCAATCTCTTTTGGACTGATGTGGTTTGTATCGTGAAGTAACTTTTGATTCTGATAAATACTTGGGTGGGTTAATTACTGGATGTAGATTTATTGCGTTTGAATATTAGTACTTCATTCAACTATGATGCTTGGGACTTCATTAATTAGGAGTTTTGTTTTGGTATTCATAAGAAGTTTTTGTTGCAAAGGCTTGGGTTTATGGAGGGTGGATCAAAGTATTAGCTAAGCAAAAGCAAAAGGATCTTCCATTCAATTCCCTTGATATAAAAATGGCACGCAGACTGGGAACTGAATCTTGTGGAGATACAAACAGCTAAAGATTTATAGGTCCACCCAATGGTTAAGAACGCAGGTGGTACAAAAATAACAACAAAGGTCACGTGTGCAAATTTGCTTCAAGGTGTTTAAATGCAGAGCCAGTCCAGCTCAGTCGTCCTTTTCTTGATATTGATGTATCAGAACAGAGCCAAAAACATTGCAATACTCTGAATAGAACCAAAAATATAGCATAATCCAAAATCTCACAATTAAATCATAATCACTTAAATTGTCAAAATGTAAATTTACCATCAAAGGTTATTCTGAACAGAACAAATAAAAAAACATGCCATAATCCCCTAAATTGTCTAAAAGGCAAGATTACCATCAAAGGTTACATATACTTTCCCAAGAGTTTATGAATTCCCCCTCTGAGAAATCCTCCTCATGCCCATCTTACATTTTTATCTATATACACCTGAAGTGTCACCTGAATTTTCCACCACGGATTATAGCAATATAATTCATCTCGTATGCCAATGATTCTCCCTTCACGAACATCATTAGTCCTCAAGTAAAATTTCGACATCTCCTCCTTTGTGACTAACATGCTCCATTTCCATCCCGGCCTAAAGACAGAGTTTCGAACCTCATTTTCATTAACAGAAAAGTTTAAGCTTCCAGGGGTTGGGTAGTATACAACTTCAAATTGTTCGTTCCGAAATGTTTTTCTCAGTACTTCGACTAGAGCATCAACGGAAAACAATCGGTACTGTTGTCATCGTACTCCTAATACCCACATTGATTTCACCTTTTGGAAACTTACAGAATCTTTGGTGCAAAGCTCTTTTATGTAGCAAATACCTCCTATCCAGTTGTCTTGTGACGACCATTGGTATATATATATGTTGAAATTTCCATTCAACCTTGTGGATATCACAGACAGAAATCATCATGTCTTTAGTAGGGAAGATACGATTGAGGCTCTAATCTTCTGTTCAGTTGATCTTGCATCCAAAACGTTGATATCTAGCAATTTCTGTAAGATAATAACTTTTGAGATTCCTTTGATTTTTGATTCTTTCCAAAATCCTCAAAAACCAAACCTTGACGCTTGCATCCATTTTTCTCCTTTTAAAAGAAATTAAAATTTAAAATCATATTTCTCTATCGATGACAAACCGGTGTATTGTAAACAAAATATCCGGTTCGGTTGGGAAGATTTAAGAACAGCTTTTCCAATCCAATCCATTCAAATAAAAAGCAGAGATTGTGCCACAAAGATGATGATGATGATCGAGACAAACTCATAAAACAATTTCCATATACATCTCAACTGTAAAACTCAGAAACACTCACAAAATAAACGATGAACTGCACAAGAACTGATCAAGTCTAGAAAAAATACCACAAAAGAAACAACAGCCATAATCTGAACACAGATAAATTCCAAAAAGAAACATGGCAAACATAACTCAACAGAGTTTTCATCTACAACTCAATCGTAAAATTCACAAATGCTTACTAAAAACAGAAACAATAAACTGCACAGACCACAAACGCTCACAACGGACAAATCCAATTATTAAAATTTAGGGTTTAGATAGACACTTAAAACTTTGATTAGCCTTCCAAAGATCCTTCCATTTGTATGTAAGGAAAAAAAAGAAACTAAAAGAGAAGTACTGTTGCATTGATGTGGGGACAATGAAATTGTTTCTTCATGCTTGATTTAGAAACATTTTAAGATAAAGAATTATGAATATATGTTAAAAATACACATGTGAGCTCATACTCTATCTCATGTTTCACATCATTATAGTATATTGATTATTAAATTACTGAAGTGAAATCTCTGTTATTTGGTGGAATTTACTTTGAAGACGTCAATAAACCCAATTAGATTTATAAGACATTATATTTGTTGCGATTAAACCACCATCTTGAAAATATTTGATTTGGACGACAACAGTTATCCTCTACTATTTAGCATAATTAATATACCGCCACTATTTAGCATATATATCGTTATCCTTCAAATGATAACTTGGCAACTACATCAAGTTTGAAGGCCTAACTTCTGCTAGTTGCGCTGCAGCACGAGCAGCTGTTGTTGCATGATCAGCGGTTCACAGCTATGTTATGATCTGAACAGTATCTACTGATCTCAAGCCTAACTATATTATTCATCACTGAGTCTAATACTAGAAACTAATCTGCATGTTTCACTGGATCTAAGACAAATCTGAGATTTCTCTTACGAGAAACACATGGCCTTCATCTGTTATCTCAAATATTTGTGACCATCAAAATGGCCAAAAGGTACTTATTGATATGTTTTTACACATTTGTTAGAACAACGAGCAAAAAAGTTTACAAACTTGATCACCTCAACGGACAAAAATAACTTAAATTGGAACTTCGCTTTAGAAGAAATGAAAAACTATGTAGCCATATGACTCATGGTCTAGAAAATCTTTTATTTGCTTCCAAGAGGGATAGGGGAAGTGATCTTATTAGCTTGAGTTTGTGATTCTCTCAAAGCAGAATCTTTCTCTTCTTCTCCTCGGCTAACTAAACTCTTTCTTTCGTCATCATCAGACTTATTATTAGTCTCTGGTGGAACAACTTGTCGGAAAAATCTAAGCATCATCTCATAGGTTGTAAATGTAATAACTGCAGATGGAGTTGTCCTCAGTAGGTTAGTGGCACATCCACGGTACATTCCAGGTATCCCTTCGCTTCTAAACACCTTCTTTATGCAATCAACGACTCCTGAATACTTATTCTCAGAGTTTCTCATTTGCCCTTGTTCTTGAAGCTTGGCTCTAATCACCTGTGGATAGTAACATAAAACCCCATTTTAGTGTCCGGTTCAGTAGGTTATGAACCTAAGAGTGTGAGGCATACAGAGGAAGAGAAGAGATACCTCGTGTGGGTAAGTCAAAACAGAGGCGAGTACTTTCGCTATCGAAGAGGCGATAGCAACATTCCCAGGACTCAGATTCTCGACGGATGTATTATCTGAGAACGTTAACTAAGCTTTGATCAGAAACTAGTAGCACATGAGGATTTGATTATGTAAATATAAGTGGAGGAATCATGTTTTACCTATTTTTGCCATGTATTGCTTAATCTTTTCATATGCTGGAAACTGGATAGCAACATGGCTTATTCCAGCCAAAGAAGGCAAAAGGCCACTGTTCCAAAAACATGAAACACATCTTAAAGGTTAACAACATGAGCACAAAATCACAGAACCTTTCAGTTTTGATGTAAGATACTACTGACCTGTACAGCCCTCGCAATCCTTCTTCTTGACAAATCCTACTAAAAGCAGACATTACGCTTTTGTAAGGTACAACACCTGGCCTGATCCCTTGCGTCTGAGAAAAGAGGACAAAATTCAATATTCAAAGAAGAGTCAAGAATGTATTGTCAAGCTGGAAACCGAGAGAAAGAGGACAAAACTCACCATCAGTCTTGTCTTGACAACCCAAAGTGGATTAGTTGCAATAGATGTGGAAGCTCCAGCACCAGCAGCAGCTACCATGTTGGCCCCAACACTAAGGTTGCCATCTATCAAGAAAACATGAAACAGTTGAAATACCAAATGATAAAAAAAAAAAAAAAGACTTCTGTTGGAAAACAATTTACGCAAGAGCAGAGGTATCTGATACATAAGTATAATAAGATTTTCAATCAGTAAAACTCTGAGAACCAACCACTTGACTGCAGGACATCCTTAAGCTTTCCATACACTGAGAAGTAGACCTGCACGTGATACCAGAACATCAACTACAAGCAAATACATCAAAAATCTCTTGAAGAAACAACTCTCGGCAGAAAAGAAAAGTGGTGCTTACAGCCCAATTCGGAAGGAGAGCTATGATAGTTGGTGAAAGCCCTCGATACATTCCTCTAAAACCTTCGTTCTTCACTATATTCTGTAAGCTTGTAATGATCACACTACCTGATAATTCACAACACATATTGTTAGCAGTCTTGATCAAACATGCACAAGATCTACAGCTACTCTACTAGTTACATTCTTAAGCAAAGTACCTCTCTTTCCAGAGGCTGGAGCTTCAGGGAGACCAAGAACCTGTAACCTCGTTTTGATCACATCTAATGGGCAAACAAAAGTCGCTGCAATTGCCCCTGTCAAAAAAATAAAAAATATCACAAAACCCCAAAAATCAAACACACAAGAAGAACCCACCAAAACACACAAGGAAACAGAATCGAAACTGGAACCTGCGGTGGCTCCGGCGCCGGCGTTGCATGCGGCCTCTCTAATGCTCCGGTAATCAAAGGACGAGCTCCCGTGATCAATCATCTCCCCAAAATCTAAACCCTAGGAATCTTATCTCAAAATTTCAATGCGAGATCCAGTGGTGGAGAAACTGGGTCGGGTGATTCGATGGTTATATAGAGTTCCCGTCGCTCATGGCATTGGCCCGACACGGAAAGGATTGGAATTTGAACGTGTGGGAAGGGTAAAAGGAAGAGACTTTGTGCGTTCTTCTTCTTCTGAGCAGGTCGCGTACGATTCAGGCGTCCAAGTCCAACCACACGGTAAGGGGGTTGAGGTTGAGGATAAATATCTGATCGATTTGATTCCGAAGAGAGAGAGAGAGAAAGTGGCGTCACGCAGATCAATCAACACACACAACCCAAGAAGAAAGTTGAACACTTTCGCCTCTGCTTTGTTGACACCGATTAATTCGCTTCCTAAGTTATATCCGAAATAATCAATTACATAACTAAAAGATAATTTGCAAGATACTAATCTTTATGTAACTAAAAATAAATAAAATAAATATGATTTGGTTAAATATAATCTGATTCTAGATGTTTATCTCATATATTGGTTTAACAGATAATTATCTTCAGTAAAAAAATCGAAATATGTAGAATGACAAAGAAGATCAAGTGTTGTGATGTTTTTTTTTACCAGTTGTACATTATACATAGTGGAAATGAGAAGATATACCCTGGCCCTTACAGTATATGTTGATAAGATTTCGACCAATGATACATCGTACCACAAGACTAAACGAATATACAAGTCCATATAGTTTTCAAAATAATTCATCTTAGTTCATTGATAACTAACAACTACAAAAGCGGTTATCATATGTTGATAGCAAGTAAAGACCTCTGAAAGTATGAAAACTATATCGTTTACTAGTGAGTGACCAAGTCCACAGCTAATGGAACACTGGTCCTGTTGCTTTTTGCTGGATGCGTTACAAGACCACTCGAGAAAACACATAGAACCAGAGCATGTCGTGAAAGAAGCTCATCGGATAAACCAAGAAATATGTCTCCTATACAAGAGAGAGCAATCCTGATGCTGTTCTAGTGGCACATGTCTAAAATGAAGCATCACGGTTTGATGGGATGAGTAATCTTGTTTTTCCAGAAGTGGCATAACAAAAAGAAAATTCATTATAAAGGCTATTACTTGAATTACTTCACATAGTTTCTAGTGTGCACTCAATGTAAGGCTGCATAGCAACAATCTGGCTAAGAAAACAAAAATTCATCTCTTAATATAAATTAAAAATGCATTACCAAAGTGTATCCTTAGGGAAAATGTATAGAGAAAAAAAATTCCACTAATAATATGTTACTACTTCTATTGATTTGATTCAGTGATTCTTAATCCAGAAGTTCAAAGCAAGTTGCGGATTCCATTTTGTGGTACGGTAAAGAGCCGGTTACATGTGTAGCCGGACTTGATTCAAGATCAATAGGCCAGGTTTAATCATGTCAGTTGTCACTATATATTCTTGAGAACAGTATTGAATCTTGATTAGTGAAGGCCAGTGATCTCTATAATATTATTTGAGAAGTCAATTTCCTACGTGTATGTTCGTTAAGCTACCATGATGGTTGATTACGATGATACCCTTAATGAATTAAAATGTTATATTTAAACACTATTATTGATTTTTATTTAAATTACTTTTTAATATTTTCCAAATAACATATATAATAAAAAGGAAAAATTATAAAGTTTATAAAGCGAATTTAAAAACGAAAATATGTGTATAAATAATATGATTTCATTAAAAAGGAAAGTTCACAAAATAGTAATATTTCATTTTAAAATATTTTTAAATAACATAAAATATACTAATATACTTTCTTAATATTTATATTTTCACAGATAATTTTGATATTAGAAAAAGAAATATTATTTATTTTAAAACATAATTTTAAACAGTACAACACTATATATTTTCACAATAACAGAAATATTTTTAATATATTTATCTATTTTTAGATAATTACATAAAATAATTAAGTAACATAAACTGATATATATTTTATTGACTAAAATATTTTATTGAAATGTTATTTATATTTTCTTATATTTATTTGACCATAATATCTTTCACTTACAGCAAAAAAATATCTATAAATTTTTTTACTTATATAATAAGATTTCTCAAATACAATCACAATTTTTACTGCTTATTTTTAAGAGATATTAAAAACGAAAAAAATAAATTTAACAATAAACATCTTTTGATCAATTAACAAAATATCTTAAAATCACACTATACACTTTAATGATGTAGATATATTATATTTTGCATTATTAAATTATATGTTTTCTTAATATTAAATTTACTTTTAAATTTTATGTTTTTATGTTTGTGGAACTTAATATAACCATAACCAGAAGGAATAAAATCATTTATAATTTATAAAAATATTTATTTATTGTAAATATTGATATGTGTTCATGAGCCTCCAAAAACGTATCAATTAGTTATTATGTAACTTTCTATAAATCATCGTTTTATTTTATATTTTTTTAAATCAAAATTCAATTTGATATATATTATGAAAATAAATGCACATTTAAATGAAAAATAAAATTAATTTGACTTGACTTAATTATAATAAAAATAATTATACCTCAGTTTGAATTTGAAAGAATATATGTAACTTAAGATACTCACAACATGAGTGACTCGACTAATCTAATTTATATCTAGAATCATAGATTTAACTATAATAAGAAATAAAATTTTAAAATAATAATAATAACTTTTTTTTTATAAATATAAATTATAAGATTACTCAAAACACCTTAACAGATGAAAATAAAATATTAAGCAACTGTTTTAATTTAGTTCTTTTGTAAAATTTATATATATGCAGGAGAATATTATCGTTATATTAATTTACGTAATTTGGAACCAAACATTTTAGATTTTTTTTTTAATTTCATTCTAAGCACAATATATCTTAAGTTATAAATAATATTCCTAAAATATATTTACATATCTAAGACAAAAATCACCTAATGCAAATAAGAAAATTAATTAAAATTTTAATATATTTTGAACAAAAAATTTATAATTGAATTCAGAGAAATATATGCAGCCTAATATATCCAAATGATAACTAAACCGATCATAAAAACAACAAAACCGACCAGATATAACATAATCAAAAATTATTTGTCTAATTAAAGTAATAGAAATTATTAATATAAAGTATGCATAAAACTATAAATTAATTTAAAATTAAAAATAAATAGCAACCAATTATTATAATATATATTTACTTTATAAATATTTATACCCGTGCATGAGCACGGGAAAATCACCTAGTTACATATTTATTTATCAATATGGGTTCCTTGTACTGAGTTAGAAGTAACAGTTGATAATATCAAATACAAATGAGATAGCCAATCTATTATTATAAAATAGAGTTTTATGCGAGGATGATACTAGCTCCTCTGACGTCAAAGCTATTGATTCTTTAGCCAACTGCGAGGTGAAGATCAAAACTCGAGACTTCTTCGAAGGATACAGCAAAGGGAGATCGTACGGTAACCTGTGGCCCGAGATGCTAAAGCTGAAAGACTGGCCCCTCCTTCGGACGAGTTCGATAACCTTTTGCCACGTCACTGCGACGAGTTCATCTCGGTATTGCCTTTCCAAGAGTACAGTGATCCTAGATCAGGAGTTCTCAACATTGCTACTAAGCTTCCTGAAGGGGTTCTTAAACCTGATCTTGGTCCGAAGACTTGCATTGCGTATGGGAATGGAGATGAGCTTGGAAGAGGAGATTCAGTCACTAAGCTTCATTGAGATATGTCTGATGCAGTAAGCAAGCTTCCTGAACTGTTCACACACTGTTTGTTCAAAGTATATAACGATTTTTCTTCAGTTTCAAGGAATCTGAAGTTTGGCAGCATAATCTAGGATGCAAAGGATCTTTTTGATGTTGTCCTCTTTCTTCTCTTAACAGGTTAGCTGGATAATTTCGTTCCTATGATGAGTATCGTATGATTATAAGTGATAATATTTATTTGGGATAATGATTTTTTCCTTTGCTTTATAATTTTTGTAAAGTTATAACATTCAGTTCTACCAAGTACCAACTAGAAACAACGAATAATGTTAAGAGGAAGGAGAAGTGTGGTAGACTTCAAGCATTTTTTGTCAAGAAGAACAACCTTTATAGAACTCATATCATAGTTGTAACACAACTCAAATTCAATAGCCAATGAGGGTGATTGGTTGAGCTTTATCTCCCTACTTTAGCTTTATTTATTTTTAAAGCACTAAATTTTACCAATCATGTTGTAGCTTTATTTTTGTTAGTCAAAGCTTACAACAAATTTATATTAACTTGTACCAATCATGCTTTAGATTTATTTTTAAAGCTACAGCAAAAAAATTAAAGCAAAATTTATTCTTATGTATTGTAGGCAAAACACCTACATCTTTGTTTTATAGGTTGTAGAAACTGTAAAATAAAATAAACTATCTATAATATCAAATTAATTAGATAATCATAATTAAAATATCTATAAATATTTTAATTTAGTTCTGGGTGTTTTCAAAATTATTCAAATATTTTAAATAACATAAAATATTATTTACATATCACACTTTAAATAACAATAAACTTTGATAATTTATAAAAAAACATTACTATATGATTTTAGTTGATAAAAATAATTATTTTATATATACATCATATATATTATTTTAAAATATCTACGACATATAGCTTAGAGCTACAACAAATTTATATTAACTTGTACCAATCATGCTTTAGATTTATTTTTAAAGCTACAGCAAAAATTAAAGCAAAATTTATTCTTATGTATTGTAGGCAAAACACCTACATCTTTGTTTTATAGGTTGTAGAAACTGTAAAATAAAATAAACTATCTATAATATCAAATTAATTAGATAATCATAATTAAAATATCTATAAATATTTTAATTTAGTTCTGGGTGTTTTCAAAATTATTCAAATATTTTAAATAACATAAAATATTATTTACATATCACACTTTAAATAACAATAAACTTTGATAATTTATAAAAAAACATTACTATATGATTTTAGTTGATAAAAAATAATTATTTTATATATACATCATATATATTATTTTAAAATATCTACGACATATAGCTTAGAGCTACAACAAATTTAACTACAGCAAAAGTCTCTGCAATAAAATCTACAATAACAACTTTACAGCTACAACCAACTTACCTACAGCTAAAATTTTACAGCTAAATTTGTACAGTCACAGTCGAACCAATCATCACCAATATCTACAAAACTTAACATTCGTTTAAGCTACTAAAATCTGGTAGTATTAAAAGGTAATACCTCCACAATTTTATTAAATCAAATAATATATAATATATGTTAAATTTTTTTATAAATATTACTCACAATCTTGCATGAAAGAAACAAAATACGATGACAGAAACCCCATGGCACCATAAAATACTTTACCACTTAAATTATTTGTTGGTCTCTTTAGACTCTATTATTTTTGTCTCCAAATTTTGAATTGGGTCTATACAATAATATCACTCTTACGATAGTCATCTAGCCATTGAACAATAGATTTAATTCATCCGCCAGTTTTTTTTATTAAGTTCATACATGGTTAAAAATTTATCCTATTTTTTATACAAAAATTCAAGTGACGAGATGTTGGAGATCAAACATTAAGATCGATCTGCCGTTAACCAGTACTACAAAGCTCTTTGTCTAATTCTTATGTGAGAAAAAAAAAACTAAATGGCTTATCAAATTAGAGAAACACCAATCAGTCTCTGCACAACTAAAGTGAGGCATGTGTAAAATTACCCGTTACGAAAGAATTGAACCATACCAAATAAAAACAAAACCGAAACCAAATCAAATCAAATTTCATAAATATTTGCATGGATTCTATATTATGAAACAAGAAAATCAAAACAAACCAGTACCAAAACAAAATCAATAAGTACCTCAATTTGTAATATAATTTATACATCTAAAATATTATAACTATATTTAATTTTGCAATTACGAATATAATAAACTTACTATCTATGAACTGAATTATCCAAAAAATGAATATGTTTTACCTAAAATATTTTTAATCATATAAAATACTTGATAATTTATCCAAAAAAACTCAAATGTAAAAGCCAATATATACCATAAAATTCACTCAAATTAACTAAATTTATCAGAAAAGCCCGTAACTGAAAGGAACCTGGTTTTGATATTTGCTGGTTCTCCATTGGTTGTCCAAACTAAATCGAAAACCAAAACAACTGAACGGAAATTGAATCAAATTTTATAAATAACCGAACAGATCTTATATATTTAGAACTAAAAATAAACAGAAAACCAAATTAACCAAATCCAACCGAAAATCAAAATGCCTACGACATTTAAAGTTGTGGTTAGATGAAATTTGATTTGCTAAAGGTTCATACCTATGCGATTTAATCGTGATAACACACACTCAATCTGCATAATTTACATCATTGCAGGACATTTAGAGTTGTGGTTCGATGGAAATCCAAAACCAAGTATAACTAAAAGAGGATATGTTAAGACGCCCTACAATTGGTCCTGCTTTGTTTCTATTGGAAACAAGTGGTGTTTCGTAATCTAAGAAAATGCTAATATACTAAACAAAAATTATCCGTTTACAAATGATAATTAGTACCATTCCCATATTACATCAATATAATGACGCCATCTATTGATTTAATACAACTAATGTGTCAAAACGATGATTTAAATCATATGGGTTATATTGCAGATATTACAATGAACGTAGTATCAGTAGCTTAACACACATGGCTAATCAAAATTGATCACCCAAGACCTTCCACAATTATATAATGGTATCCAATTACCCAAGTTTCATCACAATCTTCACAACACGAACTCTTTTAAATGACTAAACCTCTTAGAAATTTTCCCCGTAAGTCCTTAGTGTCCTCCCACCGTTTCCCACCATTTATCTTCACACTTTTCGGTTATAATACTCTCTTATTTTGTTTTTTTTTTTTAAAAAAAAATTTGCTGCTATCATCGCATGAAATATTATTAAACTTTTTATAAGAAATGCAAGTTCACATTATTATCGAATCACTCCCATTGCATGTTAATAGATAATTATTATAAATGAGAAAGGGATTACTCTTTCAATATCATCGAAGATATACATGATGTTCCCAAAAAGATTAGAATGTCAAAATGCATTTAACAATATTCTACACTACTAATCTACAAAAAAAATATTGTACACTACTCAGACAGTGACTGATTTAATAAATTTACATATCGAATAGTTTAAATAAAATGTTTAAATTCAAAAATATAAATTAGTTCCAAACATCTTCATCACCTACATCTACATGTATGCTAAATCATTAAATATAGAATTTACATATTTTATATATAAGTATAATTTAGGAATACATAAATAGAAAAATATATAAATATCTAATAAACAAAAAAATAAATAATGAAATACTATCAAGTCAGTCAATATATAATATTATCTATAGTTTTTTTTTTGACGACAAAAGGCTATTCTATTACTCAAACTTGAGGTGGTCTGGGAAGCCAGGCCGGAATAGAACAACCAATGAAATAAAGAGTCCTATGGAATGATCTCGCAGTCCTAGCTAAAGAGTCTGCAATCTGATTTTGTGCTCTTGGAACATGGATAATCTTGAAGTCCGGGAAGCATATCTTCAGCGTCTTAATTCTCTCAAGCTCTGTTGCAAATCCTGGCCAGTCATGGGGATCCTTGATCATAGCAATCAAGTCCTTGCAGTCCGTTCCAAAGCTCTGACAAGTCGAGTGTTGGAGCATATTCTCCATTGCCCACCTCAGCGCATCCAGCTCAGTATGCAAGGCAGATTCTTTTCTAATACAATTCCGTGTTCCCATAAGCTAGGCTTTTCCTTAGCCATCCATACATGCCCATCTGCAACCGCAAAATTGAGCTGTTGGTGTCCATGAACCATCTATCAAGCATATATTATCCAAGCTTAAGACTTGGGGTTCTTCAGTCCTACTCTGCCCTCCCGATGGTACAGTTTCATTAGCATTGAACCATGCTCGGCATTCGCTCTCAGCATATCGAACAAGCTCTAGAGGATCTCTGTCTATTCCCCTAAATATTTTATCATTCCTTGCCTTCCATATATACCAAATTATCCAGGGATAAGGATCCATGTCTAAGTCTGGTACCATAATGTCGTTCTTTCTCCAGAAAAGGTAGTCCATATTAGCATATATTCTCGGGAGTGGGAAGATGCCTTGGCTTGTTGGTGTAGCTGATAGAGCCCATACTTGTAAAGCTGGAGGACATTCAAAAATAGCATGAGTTACAGATTCTTCAGGTTCTCCACACCGTGGGCAGTAATTGTCACATCTCATGTTCCTTCTATTCAGGTTCCTTGTTACCGCCACATAACCAGTTATCAGTTGCCATATAAGATGGCAAATCTTTTTAGGGGCCCATATCGTCCAAGCAAAGGCTTGGAGCTTTGTGATACTGGGTTCATTTAACTCCTTTTCCTCATCATCCATCAGTAGGTTCCGAGCAGCCCAATAACCCGATCTGACTGTGTATTGTCCATTTTTTGTATAATTCCAGCAGAATGTGTCCCGTCGATGGGCCGAGCTTATGGCTAGACTCCTTATATAAGATATGTCAACAGGATCAATATAGTTCTCCAATAACCCTATGTTCCATTCCTTTGATTCCTGATTTACCAGATTGCTTACTCTCATATTCGGATGTAGAACTGGGGCCACGGGTCTTGCTGGTCTTGCTGGTACTGTAGGGATCCAAGGGTCCTCCACACTTTAACCTCATACCCTGAGTGTATCTTATGCCTGATCCCCAATAATAGTAGCTTTCTTGCAGCAGCAATACTTGTCCACACATATGATGGCCTATTTACAGATATGTCTCGCAAAGGCGAACACATTCTATAGTATCTCCCTCTCAGTACCTTAGCCACCAAAGAATCAGGGTACTGCACTAATCTCCAAAGTTGTTTTGCTAACAAAGCCAAATTAAACTCATGTATCATACGGAAGCCAATACCGCGCTCCTCCCGTGGTAAACATAGTTTTTCCCACTTCGCCCAATGAATACCTCTCTTCGGGGGATTTGAACTCCACCAAAATTGTGCAATGGCACTTGCGAGGTTTTCACATATCTCCAACGGTAGCAGAAAACTGGACATAACATATGTTGGAAGGACTAGTAATATGGATTTAATCAGAACTTCCTTTCCACCTTTTGAGAGCCATCTGCCCGTCCATCCATTTACTCTATGCATTAGCTTGTCCTTTAAAAAAGCAAAGAGCTTGCACTTGGAACCGCTAATGTCCTCTGGGATGCCTAGATATGTACCCATTCCTCCTTCATTTTTTATTCCAAGAGTATCTTTGATTTGTTGTCTAACATTTGCATTAATCCTCTTACCAAAGAGTATAGATGATTTAGCAAAGTTAATCCGTTGCCTCGATACTTGTTCATATTTCCTGACAACTTTCATCACTTCTTCACACTCACGGGGCTCCGCCTTACAGAAGAAAAGGCTATCATCAGCAAAGAGAAGGTGAGATACCGAGGGGCACGCGCGGGTCACACGCATTCCCGTTATCTTTCCTTGGTTCTCTGCATGATTATGAAGGTTAACGAGCGCTTCCGTGCATAGAATAAAGATGAAAGGAGACAAAGGATCTCCTTGACGTAAACCTCTTTCTGGGACAATATTTCCTCTTGGTTGCCCGTTCATAAGGACCTTGTATTTTACCGATGAAACACACCTCATTATCCAAGTTATCCAGATTTCAGAAAATCCCATCTTTCGCATAACTGCTTCAATGAATGACCACTCTATTCTATCATACTCCTTACTCATATCAGTCTTGATGGCCATCCTTTTGTTCCTTCCACTAGGTTTGATGCATAAAGCATGGAACATCTCTTGGCAATCATAATATTATCGGTTATTTGTCGCCCAAAGAACAAAGGTGACCGGGTTTCGAAATTCTATCGTAGAACTTTTTCAGTCTCGGCATAAGACCTTAGAGATGATCTTATAACTAACATTACACAGGCTGATGGGTCTGAACTGAGACATCTCATTAGGCTTTGTTGTCTTCGGGATGAGGCATATATTTGTATCATTCAGACCAGGCGACATCGATCCATCAAAAAGGAATTTATTAACCATATGGGTTAAGTTTTCTTCACAATCTCCCAGAACTTTTGGTAAAAAAGAGCTGTCATCCCATCTGGTCCTGGAGCTTTTTCCGGATGCATAGCAAAAAGTGCTAATTTGACCTCTCATAAGAATTATATTTTATAAATGAGTTAATAACATTTGATAATATGGGTAACTTCGTTTTCATATATAATCTATATATATGTATATATTAGTGGTGTTGATTTTACGGTGACTGCCAAATGTCTACACTCATCAGCCACTACTCAGTTTCCACTCTTTCCGGATTTAATATTTTCTTATTTTGATTAGGTTTGAATTACTATCTTCTTCTCATTTAATATAACATTCTATTTTTAATAAGAAATGCAATTTCAAATAATTTTCCATTCAACTCTAATAGCACGTCGAAAGAATATGATCTCAACATAAAAATTAAATATTTTTATAACATACATAACAATTGCGGACAACTTAATCCTTCCGAATCCAAATATTACAAACCATAAATAACACACCAAATACGGAATCAAATTTTTGTAAAAGGAAACAACATGAAGACCATTTGAAGCACTCATAGCATATCAATACCACAACTCTTTAATAAAGAAACAACTATTGCAAATAAGTAAAATATATTTTATCACATATAATCCTTCTTTCCCTATAATTTTTTTAAAAAGACAAAAATAATTATCATACACATCTCTTGCAAATAAAAATCAAAACACACAACCCTTAAATTATACAAAAAATAATAATCTAGATCCCAAGTAAAATATATCCCGCACGTAGAGCGAACCAATCCAAGTAATTTATAAATCATACTTAAAAGTTAAAATACATCTAGATTCACGTTCAGTTTATGAGAAGTTGGGAAATAGTTAATAGCTTTGTTGTTTTGGTAATTTCCCCTTTTCGTGATCATCAGTTTCATTAGTAATACAAACACTTCAAATAAATGGAAAATCGACTTCAACATCTCTCTGCGGTTCTAATTGTTAAATATGAAATTAGAATTCCAGACTTACCTTTGGATAAATATGGGAACTTTTCAATTTTCTTTTTGATAAAAATATTACATTCTAAGTGTTTTGAGATTTGTTTCTCTAGCAAAACATGTCCCAGATTAATGATACATCAAACCGAAGATGCATTTGTCTAACAGAGACCGACCAACCATCCACATAAACCCATCGGACGTGTCACATAAGGATAGTTGTAATTTTGAATTCATTTGTTTTATAAGATTTCTCTAATGCATGTTGCTAACTATATCATTTTTATTTATACAGTTGAAAGTTCACATTGTGAACATTTGAGCATATATTCATATCTGAAAACTATATTCAGTTTCTAATAAAAATATACTTCAGATTAAAAAGATATTTAAAACTGAAAAAATTTAATAAAATAAAAATTGGTATATGTAAAATTTGAAATAATAAACCTAGTAAAAGTAGATAATCCCGATTATTTGCAAAACGGAGAAGAGAAAAAAAAAAAGAAGGAAAACTCCGACCGAGATTGTGCGGTGAATTAAGAAACGGTTGAGATGAAAGATTAGAAAAATCCGACGGCTATGAAGTCACCACTCCGAACCCGGGAAAATATAAAAACCCGAGCACATGCGCATTTTAGCATACACTCATTTACATTTCCGAAAATACCCTCCGAACCACCATTCATATTACGACTCTCTGCATCCTTCCTTCTCCGTATATATTAAAAAACAAAGCTTTGGGTTTTCTCTGACGGTATCGTTAACAAAAAAAAAAAAAACAAGCAGAGAAAATTAGAAAAAAAAAACACCGCCGGTTTAATTTTCCGGCGATTTTCTCTCGAGAAAGTTTTTGAGTTTCGGCGGGAAAGAGAAGAGAGATTGATCGGTTTAGAGAAGAAGAAGAAGAAGAAGAAGAGAGTGCACCGATCTCAGATGGTATTGCGCGGTGAGATGACGACGACGAGGAGACCGGAGCGACCGAAGAGTCTCCATAATTTCACGCTCTCGAACTTGAAGTGGGGCAGTCAGCGACACCTCAAGTGCACGAAGAATACGGGCTCCACGAGCATCGGAAGCGGTTCCGGCGATCACCGTCTCCGGCGCCGATCTTCGTCTCTGCGATTCGCCGGCTCCTCTGTTCCGATCCCGTTTCGATTCCGCAGCCAACATCGCCGCGGCGCAACGTTCGAATCTGCGGAGAACGGCGGAGGCGAGGAAGAAGAAGAAGAAGAAGAAGGGATCGAGGAGTTCAGGGTGAAGATCATGTCGGATCTGAAGACGGTGAGGGATAGGATCACGCAATCGATGTATGCTCTCAAGGAGCAGCAACACGAAGAAGAAGAAGAAGAACGGAAACCCGGCGGCGGCTCCGACGGCCAAGAGAAGGAGAAGGAGAGGGATGTTTCTCCGGCGAAGCCGTGGAATCTGAGGAAGAGAAGAGCTGATGCGTGCAAGGAACCGGTGGAGGAGAGGACGGCGAATCCGTCGCCCCCGCCGGCGAGAAACGATTCGACGAGAGGCGGAGCGGTGGTGGAAGCGGAGACGGCGACGCGGCCTAAGTTCTCCGTGAAGCTGTCGAAGAAGGAGATCGAGGAGGATTTCATGGCGGCTTTGGGTCGCCGACCGCCGCGCCGGCCGAAGAAGCGGCCAAGAACGGTTCAGAAAAAGCTCGATGTGAGTTATTTTGATTAACAACTTATTCTTTTTTTTTTTTTTTTTGATTGATGTGATCTGATCTGATCTGATTGTGTGTTTTGACATATGGCTACAGAGCTTGTATCCTGGGTTTTATCTGACCGAAGTGACGCCTGATGCATATAAGGTCCCTGAAGAAACCAAGGTTTAATAATAAATTAATAATAAATCATCACCTTCACGCCTTTGTTGTCTATCTTTGAAAATCATTAGCAGCCTTTATAGTTTTTGAAAAAAGTTGTGAATCTTTTTGCTTTTTTTACAGAATATGCAGAGATGATGAAAAGATTGTGTAATTCAGTTCGCCGTTGAAGTTTCAAAGGATTATCATTATTTGAATTTGTGGTCAATCCTAGAAGCTGCTTTCTTCACCTGCTCTGCTAGTTTTTTCGTTTTCTCAATGATTCGTTCTTCTCTGAATAAAATGTACAAAACGCTATGGAGATACTGTAGGTTCCTTGATTTATACATAATAGAGTTCAATTTCACAAAAATACTTCTTTCAGAATGATTATTGCACTGCCAATCTTAGACCAATAAGCATTAGCTTCATGGATCATGTTTTCTCCTTTTGAGCCTTCTCTCTCTAGATCTCAGATTTCTCACATGAAAAGAATCAGACATTGATGAACCGACAAAAAAAGCCCGTCTTTTCATCTACTTATGCATCAAACTGCAGTTACAGATCTAGAGCTTAATTAATGTGTGAAGAAGAGAGTTTTCTGGGTCAATGTTCTTTGAGATTTGAGGACGTGCAAGATGTTTCCTTCGGCCTATTATATGCTAATGATTAATAAAAACACACCGTTAAACTTGAAAAGGCTGCAGGTATGTTTTTGATTCCTAGGAAAAGTACTTGAGACCAATGTGGGGACTTAACTTTTTCTTTCCCGCGTCGGCTTCGTTTCCGCTTTCTCGAGTTTTGAGTGCTTTCACTCGTCCTTTGCCGTTTTGGTTTAACCACCAGATATTGGGTGGGCTCTCGTTGTGCTTAACTTCACTCTTTGAAGGTGGGCTCTCGTTGGTGAAATTTATGGCAAAAACTAATATATAGTTTAAAGTTTATAATAATCTGAAGCTAAGAATGAATACAAATATATAAATTATCAGTTAGAGAGAAGCCACTTGATATTTTTTGGGCATTTGTGTGAAATTTTAAACGTTTATATTTTCACCTATATTTGTATTTTTTGTATCCACTGCTCCACTTTAATTTAAATGTTGATATATTAAAAAGTATCAACATATACTTTGCGATTTTGTTTCCCTTTTTTTTTCCTTTGATATATATCTGTATTTTTATTATTTTTAAAATATATTTTAGTTCAAAGTGGAGGTTATCAGAAAAAACAATTAAAACAGAATGTATCATATACCAATAGATAAACCCATCTATGGTGTCTTGATAAACCATCTAAGTCCTAATGTCCAAGAAAGGCAAACTGTACCAGATGGAGACCTGTTCTTTGAACTCAACAAAGATGGAATTGTCTAGAGGCTTAGAGCAACGTAGCTATAGAGAATGTTAAAGACCAAAAATGTAATAATGAAGTCTAAATAAATTGGCACCAGAAACGAAGCCTTGCCTTGCCTACCAGAAGTTGCCGCAAGAGCACTCACCATTCCGGAAATGATGAAACCTCTTTCTGTCTCTCAAGACAATGTCACGCTGCACCACACGTGACAAGTGCATAAAGAAGTTATGACAATCACCACAAGTCCTCAAGTTCTTGAATACCCTAATAGCTCTTCCCGGAGGAAGTTTCATCAATCCAAACGCAACCGCAATCTTCTCGCTATGTGTAATCAACATATCTTGCTTGTGACCATCAGACTCGACGTCGTGCAACACAAAGTTCGTGTCCGGCACGTACCCGAATCTCCTCATCTCTTTTCCCAGCTCCTGAAGATACTCGTAAACAGCTTCTGCCTCTGGATGTGAGGTATCATCCACCAGAAACTTATGCACTTGTGTCTCCACCTCAATCCAGCTACAGGCCAGTTCCTTTTTGACTCCTCGATCCCGCATTAGTTTACGAACCCTCGCCGCTTCCTCCCACTTGCCAGTGGCTGCGTACATGTTCGATAAGAGCATGTAGGTCCCATCATGTTCCGGTATGAGTTCAAAGAGTTTCTCTGCAGCGATGATCCCTAGCTCCATGTTTCCATAGACTCTACAACCCGAGAGAAGAGCTTCCCATATTTGTGCAGTAGGCTCAAAAGGCAACGATTTTATCACACTTTCCGCTTCAGAGAATCTCCCGGACCGACATAGCAAATCGATCAGCCTTGAGTAATGATCTGCACCTGGAGGTATACAGTAAACAGTCTCCATCGAATCGAAATACTTCCTTCCCTGGTCCACCAAACCAGCGTGGCTACACGCTGTCAAAACCGTAAGAAACGTAATCCTATCAGGCTTTATCCCTTCCTTCAACATCTCCTCGTACACACCCACCGCTTCAGCACCATGTCCATGCTGTCCCAACGCAGCGATCAAAGCATTCCAAGAAACCGAGTCCCGACAAGGCATAGTCATAAACACCTGCCGAGCTTCCTCCACGACCCCGCATCTCGCGTACATCGTAATAAGAGCGTTTCCAGCAGAGAGGCTCGAGTCAAACCCTATCTTAACCAACTGAGCATGGAACTGCTGCCCGTTGCAATAAGCTCCTAGAACAGCACATGACTTGATCGCCCCGGAGAAGGCGTAATCGCAAGGCTCGAAGCCTTCTCTCCTCATACAAGAAAACAGCCTCAAACCCTCTTCTCCAAACCCGTTATCCGCTAACCCCGATATCATTATCATCCACGTCAAGACGTTCTTCTCTTCCATCTCTCTGAAAAGCAGCTTCGCCTCACCTATGTGCCCAGAACTAACGTAACCCGATAACAAAGCGTTCCAAGAAACCAAGTCTTTCGCCGGCATTTTATCGAAAATGGCCCTCGCCTCATCAAACTTACCGCATTTATAGTACATCGACACCAAAGCATTGTCGAGATGAAACGAGAAATCCTGCCTTCTCAACGCATAACCGTGAACCTGCTTCCCCACCTGAATCAATCCGGAAGTAGCACACGCCCTTAAAACACTAGGATACGTAAACGCATCGAGCTCAATCCCAGACGAAACCATCCTTCTAACCATCACCAACGCCTCCTGACACAGCCCTCGGTGAACATAACCGGAAATCAAAGCGTTAAACGAAACCAGCTTCATCCCCTCGTCCATCCCCTCGAGCAACTCTAGCCCCGAGTCGAAACAACCGTTCTTCACATAACCAGTCATCATACTCGTCCACGACCTCTCGTCTTTCTCGGTGATCTCATCAAACACCTTCCTCGCCGAGTGTAAAAGACCACACTTTGAATACACAGAGACCAGAGCGTTCATAACGGAAGTGATACTCCCAGCTCCGGACTTTATAGCCGCAGCGTGAAACTGCACAACACACTCTCTCTCCTCTTCCACGACATGCGCCAAACCCGCGAGGACGCTGGCGAAAGTGAAGTTATCCGGTCTGAACCCTTCGCGGTTCATCTCGCGAAACGTGGTCACGGCGGAGTAGCCGTCGCGGCCGTGCGCGAGGCCGGTGATCATCGCGTTGTACATCACGGTGTCCCGCATAGTCAGTGGAGTCTCGTCGAAGACGGAGCGAGCGAGGGGGATGTCCCCGGAGGCGCAGTAACCGGAGACCATGGTGGTTCTGGCGATTTTATCCGGTTCGGGGATTTCGTCGAACAGGTGGCGCGCGTAGCGGAGATGCGACGATTTGCAGTAGACATCGATCAGGCGGTTGAGGATGTGGGCGCGTGGGTGGAACCCGAGAGCGATGATGTTGGCGTGGATGGCACGCGCGAGCTGGGGAGACGTTGGTCGGAGAGGGAAACAGAGGGTGAGGTTCGCGGCGTAGCGGTTGGCTATGGTTCGGATGAGGTCTGGAGTCGGTTGCATTTCATGTTTTTGTGGTTCGGTTCGTTTCTCGATAGTTTATTACCAGACGTATCCGGTTAACAGAAAACCAAATAATCAAATTTCTTAAACCGGAGAAGAAAGCAACGCTCTTGTCTGTATCTTTTCTTAAATTATGGTTTTTTTTTTTTTTTTAGTTTTGGTATTATCTCTTTCCTTTTCCTAATTAGTTTTAACATTTCTTCTCTTTGTATTTCATATATATTGTAGTTTTACTGCAGTTTGAGAACAATCAATAAAAACTATTTTCTTCATCTTTAATCCATATTGTATATTGGAAAAAAGTTTCTTAGCTACACGAAGTTTACACTAATATGGTGGAAATCATCCAATGTATAAAAATGTGTCAACAACTACACGAAGTTTATGTTAATACATGCGACATGTACGAAGTAAATGATAATATGGTGGCAACATCACAATCGGGTTTAATTGATCTTAAGTTAAGTTAATAGGATCAATTCGTAATTTATGAAACTTAATTGATTTTATTAATAAACTTAATAATTATTAAACTTAATAAAATTAATAATTTATTAAACTTAATAAACTTAAGAAACATAATAATTTTTTAAACTTAATTACTTATTAAACATATAAACTTATTAAACCTATTAAACTTAATAAATTTATTTGATTTTATTATAAACTTAATAATTATTAAAAAATGACAAAAAAATTATTTAAACTTTATAAAATTAATAATTTATTAAAATTAATAAACTTAAGTATTAAACTTAATAAATTTATTAAATTTAATAATTTTATTAAACTTATTAAACTTAATAAATTTATTAAATTATTATGTTTATTAAGTTTAGGATTAAGTTTATAAAATTTAATAAATTATTCATTTTATTAAATTTAATAATTGTTAAGTGTATTAATAAAATCATTTAATTTTAATAATTTTATTAAATTTAAAAAATTATTTTGTTTATTAAGTTTATTAAGTTAAATAAATAATTTTATTATTTTGTTTATTTTGTTTAATAATTTTATTAAGTTTATTAAGTTTAGGATTACGTTTATAAAGTTTAATAAACTATTCATTTTTATTAAGTTTATTAATAAAATCAATTAAGTTTATTAAGTTTCATAAATTACAGATTGATCCCATTAACTTAGCTTAAGATCAATTAAACCCGATTGTGATGTTGCCACCATATTATCATTTACTTCATATATGTGGCATGTATTAACATAAACTTCGCGTAGTTATTGACACATTTTTATATATTGGATAGTTTTTACCATATTACCGTAAATTTCGTATAGCTAGGAAATTTTTTTCCTTGTATATTCCCTCAGCCAGAGCAAAATTTGATGGTACCACACTGTTTTAGCTTGTTTCGGATAATTTTGTGTTATTGAGATTTTCAAAGTCCACGTTCTTCCCTTTTGAATCATCTCCCAGTTCTGTACTTCTACGTGCGGATTAGGTGATAACAAGAGTAGAATAGATTTCATATGTATTGCTTGCGCCTGTTAATTGAAGTGAATGGTGATCTGGGACAAACTTCTTTGTGATGTTGAAAACGACTTCCGTAGCTCTTGTGAAACTGGATAAATATAGCTTTTGAAGCAAATTGATGATGCCAATATGTTTGATGTTATATTCTCGTTTCTTCATAGGTGGATTTAGAACTAGCATTGCCAATTTGCCATGTAACAAATGTTCATAGGGATTCGTTGGTTAGCAAAGTTGAGTTATACCATTAACTGATATATATCCTAAGGTTCATACAGAAGTGTTTTATAGCGATGGCTCTGTGCTCAAATGTAACAATAAGAGAGAAGTGCTTGATAAACATCTCAAGGTGACTGGGGGGGAAGGTTTATACCCGGTTCCCACCTGAACCAAATGGTTATCTACATATTGGACATACAAAGGTAAGATTGACATAAAATGTGGTCGTCATTTACTCTACATGATAGTGTACGATTGCTAAGACCTACTTTTTTGGTCACTTCTAATGTTTGTTGTTTCAGGCTATGTTTGTCAATTTTGGTCTTGCAAAGGAGCGAGGGGGCTGCTGTTATCTTAGGTAAGCATACTTATTTTCTTTTACGTCTCTGTAGCAATCATTTGCTTCCGATTCTATATAAAGCCTAAGCTGTATACTGTGTTCTAAAATGTAGCTCTGTACTCTTGAATTCGAAACCCGACGGGCTTCATATTACTGGTTACTACATTCCCTTGATCTCTACATGCCGTATGTATGGGAATATTCACGGTTGAATATCACAAACGCTGTAGTGTCCAAGCGTCAGGTTGGTTAATACTTGCTTATTTATCAATTTTGAACATCATATGCTGGTTGTATTGATTTTTTTTTTTTGTCTTTTGCTGTAGTTGAATTACATTGTGACAAACAAGCATGTTGATGGTTGGGATGATCCACGTCTTTTGACACTCGCTGGTCTGAGATGGAGGGGCGTGACTCCTACTGCGATCAATGCTTTTGTACGAGGATTGGGAATTACCAGAAGGTTTATTATCTATCTATATCACAAGTCTGTCATAAGATTTGGCATATCTTTAATCATATTCAATTGAACCGGCTGCCTGTTGTTATATATTGAAGTGATGGTAGCATGATACACGTGAGTCGTCTAGAGCATCATATCAGAGAAGAGTTGGATAAAACAGCTCCCCGCGCTCTGGTGGTGCTCGATCCTCTTAAAGTGGTCATCACCAATTTGGAATCAGACAAGGTTATGGAGCTTGATGCCAAAAGGTGGCCTGATGCTCAGAACGACGATCCCTCTGCATTCTACAAGGTGAACTGTGTTTCACATATACTAGTAATCCACACGTAGCTCAACATTTGTTCTGTTTTCCTGATTTCTCTCTTTTGGGATTTGTTGATCTAGGTTCCGTTCTCTAGAGTTGTATTCATTGATCAATCTGACTTCAGAATGAAGGATTCAAAAGACTTCTATGGACTCGCCCCTGGTAAATCAGTCTTGCTAAGGTATGAAACGGACATTAAACTCTTTGGCTTTGAATATGTGATCAATCTGTTGTGACTAAATGTGCTTCCTTCCGTTTTGCAGATACGGGTTCCCAATCAAGTGCACTGATGTTGTCTTTGCTGATGACAATGAAACAGTTCGTGAGATTCATGCAGAGTATGACCCTGAGAAAAAGACAAAGCCAAAGGTTATTTTCTTTAACCATCATTATAAAAATTTCCGCAACTAGAGTGTCTCTTATTAACCAGTCCTTTTTCTACAGGGTGTTCTACACTGGGTTGCTGAATCTTCCCCAGGAAAGGAGCCCATAAAGATCGAAGTCCGGTTATTTGAGAAACTCTTCAACTCCGAGGTATTTATAACTTTTTAGTCTTTTGTTCTAGTTACAAATGATTCTTCCCCGACCTAAATAATTACTAATTAATCATATAACAGAACCCGGCTAAGCTCGAGGATTAGTGGCTCACTGACATTAACCCAAACTCCAAAGTGGTGGTTTCTGATGCCTATGCTGGATCAATCCTTAAAGATGCCGTGGTCGGGGACAGATTCCAGTTCGAGAGGCTAGGTATATTCTTTTTCATGATCTCCAAGTTGTATTTCTATCTTTAAACCGCCAGTTTTAACCACAATTTGTGTGACATATTAGGTTATTTTGCGGTGGAAAAGGACTCTGAGCCTGGGAAGCTTGTGTTTAACCGGACTGTCACACTCAGAGACAGCTATGGCCTATGAGAAAGGTGGGAAGTAAAATTCTCCACCTCATATTAAACCACTTTGTTGTTCAAAATTTTATAAATTATTAAGTTATAACTTCGTTTTTGATACGCACCCTGTGAACACAGTTAAAGATGTGGTTTTGTTGACCTTATTTCTAAGTGAATGGAACTAGTCCTTGGATTTAACAAATCCGTAGTAGAAAGGTAAATAACCCAATAACACAGCCTCTTCTTCAAGATAAGTTTGGTGGGGCAGAACAAAAAAGTGAAAAATAGAGAAACACATGGAATGAAGAAAGGAACAACAAGGGATGGATAACAGTTATGATTTCCAAGTTTATAAAGTTATTTATAGTAAATTGTGCCCATCAGTTTTCTTTTTCAGGAAATCCATTGGTGGTTAATTGAAAGATATTTTTATTAGAGACGGGACTTGCGATGGTGTTACTGAGTTCAAGATCATATTATCAATATATATATATATATATATTTATTTATAATAAATAGTGAATTAGTAATAAGAACTTTAAAGATTAAGGTTTACAAGGCTATTGTTTTTGATGTGCATACTGTATATATTAAAGCTTAAAACAATAACATAATATCAATAGGACAATAACACACCTTAAGCGATACACTATTCTACTTTTAATTTTTGGATACTCTTTAACTCTGCTTCCTTCATTTGTGTGCAAACCACTTCTCGATAGTCTACGATCAGTAAACAGCCTCAGATTTTTGTTGTTGGTTTCGATCGAAAAAAGTTAAACAATGAAGGAAGAGGAGATGATATTTAAAGAGACGGAGAAGACCCACTTCCCGCGAAGCGCTGCAGAATCTCGCGGGATCGAGAGAAGTTGAGTTCAAACTTCTTCCTCAAGACTCTCTCTTATCTCGTTTAAAACTTTCGAGAGGATAAAATGCATGGCGTTTTATTTTCTAAACAAACTACTTGCGCGTTTAAAATAAAAATGCATGTCGTTTCAATTAAATGACAAAACATTGAGCTTAACTTGGTCCAAAAATAATATTCTTATTGGGCAGAGGCCTCCACCAAGACCAAGACCCAATGCTTTTGTACGAGGATTGGGAATTACCAGAAGGTTTATTATCTATCTATATCACAAGTCTGTCATAAGATTTGGCATATCTTTAATCATATTCAATTGAACCGGCTGCCTGTTGTTATATATTGAAGTGATGGTAGCATGATACACGTGAGTCGTCTAGAGCATCATATCAGAGAAGAGTTGGATAAAACAGCTCCCCGCGCTCTGGTGGTGCTCGATCCTCTTAAAGTGGTCATCACCAATTTGGAATCAGACAAGGTTATGGAGCTTGATGCCAAAAGGTGGCCTGATGCTCAGAACGACGATCCCTCTGCATTCTACAAGGTGAACTGTGTTTCACATATACTAGTAATCCACACGTAGCTCAACATTTGTTCTGTTTTCCTGATTTCTCTCTTTTGGGATTTGTTGATCTAGGTTCCGTTCTCTAGAGTTGTATTCATTGATCAATCTGACTTCAGAATGAAGGATTCAAAAGACTTCTATGGACTCGCCCCTGGTAAATCAGTCTTGCTAAGGTATGAAACGGACATTAAACTCTTTGGCTTTGAATATGTGATCAATCTGTTGTGACTAAATGTGCTTCCTTCCGTTTTGCAGATACGGGTTCCCAATCAAGTGCACTGATGTTGTCTTTGCTGATGACAATGAAACAGTTCGTGAGATTCATGCAGAGTATGACCCTGAGAAAAAGACAAAGCCAAAGGTTATTTTCTTTAACCATCATTATAAAAATTTCCGCAACTAGAGTGTCTCTTATTAACCAGTCCTTTTTCTACAGGGTGTTCTACACTGGGTTGCTGAATCTTCCCCAGGAAAGGAGCCCATAAAGATCGAAGTCCGGTTATTTGAGAAACTCTTCAACTCCGAGGTATTTATAACTTTTTAGTCTTTTGTTCTAGTTACAAATGATTCTTCCCCGACCTAAATAATTACTAATTAATCATATAACAGAACCCGGCTAAGCTCGAGGATTAGTGGCTCACTGACATTAACCCAAACTCCAAAGTGGTGGTTTCTGATGCCTATGCTGGATCAATCCTTAAAGATGCCGTGGTCGGGGACAGATTCCAGTTCGAGAGGCTAGGTATATTCTTTTTCATGATCTCCAAGTTGTATTTCTATCTTTAAACCGCCAGTTTTAACCACAATTTGTGTGACATATTAGGTTATTTTGCGGTGGAAAAGGACTCTGAGCCTGGGAAGCTTGTGTTTAACCGGACTGTCACACTCAGAGACAGCTATGGCCTATGAGAAAGGTGGGAAGTAAAATTCTCCACCTCATATTAAACCACTTTGTTGTTCAAAATTTTATAAATTATTAAGTTATAACTTCGTTTTTGATACGCACCCTGTGAACACAGTTAAAGATGTGGTTTTGTTGACCTTATTTCTAAGTGAATGGAACTAGTCCTTGGATTTAACAAATCCGTAGTAGAAAGGTAAATAACCCAATAACACAGCCTCTTCTTCAAGATAAGTTTGGTGGGGCAGAACAAAAAAGTGAAAAATAGAGAAACACATGGAATGAAGAAAGGAACAACAAGGGATGGATAACAGTTATGATTTCCAAGTTTATAAAGTTATTTATAGTAAATTGTGCCCATCAGTTTTCTTTTTCAGGAAATCCATTGGTGGTTAATTGAAAGATATTTTTATTAGAGACGGGACTTGCGATGGTGTTACTGAGTTCAAGATCATATTATCAATATATATATATATATATATATTTATTTATAATAAATAGTGAATTAGTAATAAGAACTTTAAAGATTAAGGTTTACAAGGCTATTGTTTTTTTGATGTGCATACTGTATATATTAAAGCTTAAAACAATAACATAATATCAATAGGACAATAACACACCTTAAGCGATACACTATTCTACTTTTAATTTTTTGGATACTCTTTAACTCTGCTTCCTTCATTTGTGTGCAAACCACTTCTCGATAGTCTACGATCAGTAAACAGCCTCAGATTTTTGTTGTTTAACAATGTATGAAAGAAAACAGGTCTGAATACCAAAATAGACAAAGTAACAGAATTCTAGTTGTAGCATGTACACGTGCATACAAAGACCAATAACGTTTCCTAAGCTACAAATTACAATGTTAAAGAAGTTGGAGTGAATGCTAGTTGGCTATTTTTCTTTGTTTGTCTTTGAGTTCCCCCAGAGAATTAGAAAGCTTTGTATCTCTAATGTTTCTGACATGTTTTCTAATTGTTAAGAATATAACAATGAGTAAATGACAAAACTTATCGAGACCTATCGATGAGATGATTGTTTAACACGGTTAGGTTTGAGAATTTGTTTAAACAGTACTCCCTCTATTTTCTATTAAATGACGCTCTAGTACTATGCACAAAAACCAAGAAAACATTTAGTATTTTATATTTCAATACAAAACACAATTAAGTATCAACCTTACAACAATTTAACCGATATATAACAATTTGCAAAATACAAAAAGATCATATAACTTAAAATACTTAATTTATATAGAAAACTGAAAATATCATCTAATTTGTAACAAAAAAAACTGAAAACGTCAACTAATTTGAAACAAAAAACAAAAGTCTCAAACGTCAAGTATCAATAACTGGAGGAATAAGACCCAATTATTTAGAAGAGGTTACCAAAAGAACATCGGTTTGAAATAACAGTAATGAAAAGCACCAAACACGAATTTTCCATCACCCATTATAGTTGTCCTCAAAGTAAGGAAATCACTATCATGATCCATCCCTAAAAGTCACTTTAGCATGAAATTTTTAAAATACCAATGTTTGAAAGTCAATGGTCATTTAACAAATCTACATGAAATTTTCTCTACTCGTAATTATACTAGTTAGAGATATACTCAACTCGTTTCATATTAAATGTCGTTATAGAGATAAATTTTAATTATAAAATAAATATTGTTTTAGAATTTTAATATAAAATTTATTAATTTTAAATGTTATATGACATTTTATATTTTTCAGTTTATTTTTTTATTAGTTGAAATATAGTTAATTTTATTTTATTTTAAAAATATACAAATTAAATATTTTGTTAATATGTATATATAAATCTAAAACGACATTTAAAATGAAATAGATGGAATAATAAATCAGTAAAGAGATGATTCGAAAGTTTATGACCACTGCTAAGTTTTGGGATAGATATAAGTATAACTAATTCATGTCTATTCTTAATAAAATATATTTCCCTTAAGAAATCATTTACAAAACTTTTGTTTGTCGCATTGAAAAGGCTATTACCGTAATATAATGAAAAACGAAGCATAATTAATGTGAAAGCGAGATAATCCCAACTAGAACTAGTAGTAATTGGATAGTTGCCTCATTATTGATGTAAGAAAATGGAAAGTGGTGAAGCCAATCTTAACGATAGAGATGGGCTTGGATTTTTCTGCCTCATCGCAATCATACTGATGTCGTGCCTTGAAAGTCAAAATTCAAATATTAAAATATTGATTGACCCTTTAATCACAGTTTGTGACATTAATCTTACATAATACTATTTGGTTTGTTTCGGAGAAGCGCATAATTACCCTTCCGAGTCCCAGTTATATGATATCAAATACTTCTCTTTGTGGGGGTTTAGACTCGTGATCCAATAAAAATTATTTCATTTTCTAATTGTGCTTTTTCAACCGGCCAAATCTACTGTGTCAGGCCACAATTATTCAGTTGCGGGTTGAGACTTGAGAGCAACACACAACGCCAGAAGATCGATCTTTTGTTGGAAAGTGTTTGGTTTCTAGTTTAATTATTCAAATTTTGTCTCTATAGTTACTATTTGTACAGTTTAAATATTACATACGTGGAAAACAAAATATTAGTGTAGAAAATATGATTGAGACACAACTCCTAGAACCATGCATGCTGCTATTCAAGGAAGATAGAAAGTTAGGGTTTTGGGGATTTAAAGATGTGCTACTTGTAACGTCTTTCAGAATTGTAACTATTTTAGTTGATATAATTTGTATAAATGTTTACCATGTAAGCTGTTAAACTAAATTAAACGCTATTTTGGCAACTTATATAGTCTTAAATGTCATTGTATTTCCAATAACTGGCCGAGTTAGCCTTTTAATGTTAAGTCGTCGTATTTACGTTTTGTCTGGTAGCCTAATGATGCAAAAACTTCTTGTGATCACTCGACGATCATTAATGCAATTTCTTTTGTTTCAGTTTGGCACCATACTTGTTACATTAAAAGGGATACTCAGAAGGTCCCGACAGGTTAGATATATCTAACATTGAACATAGGTCCCACAAAATCTACTGCACAATGATAAATGGAAACCTAGGTACGAGTTCTCTTCGATCCTCACACGTTTCTGTCTCAGATTCACTAAGTCACACGATACAAGGAGCAAATACCAAATCATTTAGAAAAAAAAAGTATTTCAATAAAATATTGATCCCATTTTAATAATCTCTATCTATATAAACAATCACAACTCAATTGCAGAATTTACAACTGTCTTAGAGAAAGGAAAAAGAAAAACAAAGCTCGCAATAGAAATCATATCATAGCTTGCAGTGTCTCTAATGGCACGGTATGAAACACACAATTATAACATTGGTCTTAACCCTTTGTTAGCACATATTGACCAAAATCAAGAGCTAATAAATCTGGACTCACCAGTTTCTCCTACTCCGTCCAGTTTCATGCTTTTCTCCAATGGAGCTTTAGTTGATGCCCATCACAACAATTCTCACTTCTCCCCAAATTTATTGCCCGGTGAAGATTTTTTTTCTTCCTCTTTTTGTTTTTTTCCGCCTTTTTATATATATGTTCTTAAACTTAATGAAGCTAGAAATGGCAGGTGATTTGGGAAGAAAAAGCAAAAAAGAAGAGAGTGGGTCGAAGAGAAGAAGAAAGAGATCGGAAGAGGAAGAATCCATTAATGAAGATGATATTCAGAAGCCAAGAGATGTTGTTCATGTTCGAGCAAAGAGAGGTCAAGCTACGGATAGCCACAGCTTGGCTGAAAGGGTAACTCAAGAAATATTTACTTAAAACAAAATATGAATTGGAAAAAACTATATGAAAAAGTTGGCATGTTTTGGATTCTTTTTGGAATGTATTAAGGTACGAAGAGAGAAGATAAATGAAAGGCTAAAGTGCTTACAAGACCTTGTTCCCGGCTGCTACAAGGTAACTACTTTATGCTGTTATGTTTTAAATTTATCACATACTTAATGTGTGATATATTTTAAAAATTGTAAATTGTAAGTTTCAAAAAATAAAAATAATTATTATATTATAATTCATTAAAAATTATGAAAAAATAGTCAGAAAATATTATATTTATAATCAAAATTTAAAATATTTCTTAACATGTGTCGATTTTCCAAACATGAAAAATTTTAAAATGATAAAAGTATTTGCAGAATCTCATAATTAGCCTTCCAAATACCAAAACCTAGATTCAATTATATGATATCAAATGATTCTCTTTGTGGGAGTTTGGACTCGATTTCCAATAAAAATTATTTCATTTTCTAATTGTGCTTTTCAACCGGCCAAATCTACTGTGTCAGGCCACAATTATTCAGTTGCGGGTTGAGACTTGAGAGCAACACACAACGCCAGAAGATCGATCTTTTGTTGGAAAGTGTTTGGTTTCTAGTTTAATTATTCAATTTTTGTCTCATATATTTACAAGTTATACACTTTAAGTATTACAAATACAAGGAAAACAAAATATTAGTGTATTAAAAGGATAAAAACATAAGCTCTTCGAACCATGCATATATGCCGCTATTCAAGGAAGATAGAATTGGGTTTTGGGTTAACAGATGTGCTACTTGTAACGTCTTTCAGAATTGTAACTATTTTAGTTGATATAATTTGTATAAATGTTTACCATGTAACCAGTTAAACTTAAGTAGACGTTATTTTGGCAACTTATATAGTCTTAAATGTCATTGTATTTCCAATAACTGGCCGAGTTAGCCTTTTAATGTTAAGTCGTCGTATTTACGTTTTGTCTGATAGCCTAATGATGCAAAACTTCTTGTGATCACTCGACGATCATTAATGCAATTTCTTCAGTTTCAATTTGGCACCATACTTGTTACATTAAAAGGATACTCAAACGGTCCCGACAGGTTAGATATATCTAACATTGAACATGGGTCCCACAAAATCTACTGCACAATGATAAATGGAAACCTAGGTACGAGTTCTTTTGATCCTCACACGTTTCTGTCTCAGATTCACTAAGTCACACGATACAAGGAGCAAATACCAAATCACTTAGAAAAAATTAAAAGTAATTAAATAAAATATTGATCCCATCCTAATAATCTCTATCTATATAAACAACCACAACTCAATTACAGAATTTACAACTGTCTTAGAGAAAGGAAAAAGAAAAACAAAGCTCGCAAAATAAATCACATATATTTTAGCTTGCAGTGTCTCTAATGGCACGGTATGAGCCATATAATTATAACATTGGTCTTAACCCTTCGTTACCACATATTAACCAAACACAAGAGCTAATGACTCTGGACTTACCAGTTTCTACTACTCCGTCCAGTTTCATGCTTTTCTCCAATGGAGATTTAGTTGATGCCCGTCACAACAATTCTCACTTCTCCCCAAATTTATTGCACGGTGAAGATTTTTCTTCCTCTTTTGTTTTTCCGCCTTTTTATATATATGTTCTTAAACTTAATGAAGCTAGAAATGGCAGGTGATTTGGGAAGAAAAAGCAAAAAAGAAGAGAGTGGGTCGAAGAGAAGAAGAAAGAGATCGGAAGAGGAAGAATCCATTAATGAAGATGATATTGAGAAGCCAAGAGATGTTGTTCATGTTCGAGCTAAGAGGGGTCAAGCTACAGATAGCCACAGTTTGGCTGAAAGGGTAACTCAAGAAATATTTACTTAAAACAAAATATGAATTGGAAAAACTATATGAAAAAGTTGGCATGTTTTGGATTCTTTTTGGAATGTATTAAGGTACGAAGAGAGAAGATAAATGAAAGGCTAAAGTGCTTACAAGACCTTGTTCCCGGCTGCTACAAGGTAACTACTTTATGCTGTTATGTTTTAAATTTATCACATACTTAATGTGTGATATATTTTTAAAAATCATAATCCTTCTAGGTATTAAAACATGTTTATGCACATATCGTTGGACTTGTGAATTAAGAGACACAAAGAGGATCCGTATAACTTAATAAATATACAAATAATTGATTTTTTGCGGTTCATAATTTTAATTCGGAACACTAAAATTCAAATAACAGAGGGTGTAGTAGCGTCACGAATGTAAATGAACAGATTGTTTTAATAAAAGAAAGTATAAAAAGAATCTTTCTCCTAGTATATGATAATACTTAATCCAAATAGGTTTATATTTTCTCTAATGAAATTCAAACATGACGCAGACAATGGGTATGGCAGTGATGCTTGAAGTCATCATAGATTATGTTCGATCGTTGCAGAATCAAATCGAGGTTAGGCCAGCATATAATTAATACATACTATCACTCTTCAGAAATCCAGTTACCTTTTATAATAATAAATGATAATATATATACTATTCAATAATTAAATGGTTTAATTCTGTTATGGTCTTGTGGCTGCAGTTTTTGTCCATGAAACTCTCAGCGGCAAGTGCTTATTATGACCTTAATTCTTTGGATATTGAGCCAACGGATACATTTCAGGTAATTGTCACATATGAAATGATTATATATATAGTTTCACGGATTTATATTAATAATAATTGTTGTAACAGGGAGGGAATATGTATAGTCCTGATGAGATGGAAAGGATCTTAAGAGAAAGTGTAGGAACACAGCCACCGAAGTTCTGTTCAACATTGCCCTTTTGATCATAAGAAAATACTCATAAAACTTATTCAATAACAAAACTCTATAAATAAGGACTTATCATATCAATATACGTTTATCATAAACGTATAACCTCGTGAAGCATATGCATATATGTAACTTCAGAATAATATAGAGTAAAAGTTATGTTACACTATCTCCTCTTTGTTAGAGGAATGCTGTGTGTTTAAACGGGAACTCAACAAATATTTACTTAAAACAAAATATGAATTGGAAAAACTATATGAAAAAGTTGGCATGTTTTGGATTCTTTTGGAATATATTAAGGTCCGAAGAGAGAAGATAAATGAAAGGCTGAAGTCCTTACAAGACCTTGTTCCCGGCTGCTACAAGGTAACTACTTTATGCTGTTATGTTTTAAATTTACCACATACTTAAATGGAAATGTGTTATAAGTTCGTAAAATTATAATCCTTCTAGGGATTAAAACATGTTTATGCACATATCGTTGAACTTGTGAATTAAGAGACACAAAGAGGATCCGTATAACTTAATAAATATACAAATAATTGATTTTTGCGGTTCATAATTTTAATTCGGAACACTAAAATTCAAATAACAGAGGGTGTAGTAGCGTCACGAATGTAAATGAACAGATTGTTTTAATAAAAGAAAGTATAAAAGAATCTATTCTCCTAATAATATCTGATGATACTTAATCCAAATGGGTTTATTTTCTTTAATGAAATTCAAACATGATGCAGACAATGGGTATGGCAGTGATGCTTGAAGTCATCATAGATTATGTTCGATCTCTGCAGAATCAAATCGAGGTTAGACCAGTATTTAGTTAATACATTTCACTCTTCAGAATCCAATCAGCTTTTATAATAATAAATGATAATATATATACTATTCAATAATTAAATGGTTTAATTCTGTTATGGTCTTGTGGCTGCAGTTCTTGTCCATGAAACTCTCAGCGGCAAGTGCGTATTATGACCTTAATTCTTTGGATATTGAGCCAACGGATACATTTCAGGTAATTGTCACATATGAAATGATTATATATATAGTTTCACGGATTTATATTAATAGTAATTGTTGTAACAGGGAGGGAATATGTATAGTGCTGAAGAGATGGAAAAGATCTTAAGAGAAAGTGTAGGAACACAGCCACCGAAGTTCTGTTCAACATTGCCCTTTTGATCATAAGAAAATAATCATAAAAGTTATTCTATAATTAAACTCTATAAATAAGAACTTATCATATCAGTATACGTTTATCATAAATGTATAACCTTATGAAGCTCATGCATATATGTAACTTCAGAATAATATAGAGTAAAAGTTATGTTACACTATCTCCTCTTTGTTAGAGGAATGCTGTGTGTTTAAACGGGAACTCAACAAATATCGTCGACATGACTTCATGGCATCGTTGTTGGTTTCAGTTTCAGGCATAGAAGCATCATGTGTACTCTCTAGTTTCCATGGCATCCTTACCCTTATCTTCAACCTAGACGTTGAGATTATAGGACTCCTCTGCATTTCGTGTAATAATTGTTTCTATCTGTGGTACTTTTAGTTCCGGTTTGGCTGTTGTAGCAACAGTTCTTTTGGCCGTTTTGGCTTTGCTTTCATTTGTAAGCAACTAGTACTCCATTGTTGGAGTGTAGTTTAGCTATATATTTGACCCAAAAAGGGAAGAAAAAAAAACAAGAAACTGTACTTTGAAATAACATATGATTTTGATATTACATGGGAAGATACAACAACTCTTATTGTTCAGCAAATACTGACATATTCACACTTTTGACTTGCAACAATTTTGTTGGGATATGCTTTGTCGATAGGCTTCTCTCGGGCATAATACTAACGCAGGCTATTGCAATCTTGAGCACAGCAATGGCCTCTTCTTCGATCTCTTTGTCATAAGGCACAACAGACACGTACGGATACAAAATGTTTGACATCTCTTTTTCTCATCAATCTACATCTTTATCCACTTCACTCTATTCATTTTCGATTTACCAACTAAAATAATCGGTGATTGATCTTCCCTTTGTCATCTATAGCAAGGTCAACCCAAATGAGTGTACATCCCATTTCTGTTATGGCTTCACTGTGGCTTTCATGGCTACAGGAGCCTGATAAAATGAGCAAAAAAATTTGTAGATGTACCAGGCGCTCTTGTTGGATGGTTGGTCGATTGTGGTTTATGCTATTGTTGGCTATGCTAGAGAGGTACATGAGTCCCAAATCTAGATATGAGGCTCCATGTCTTGTCCATGTATATTGCTGAGTTTCAGAGATATATAAACATACTTTTGGGGGATTAGCTCATCAAGATACACCAACCCTCCCTCACTATCCTTTCAACCAACTTCCTAAGACAGCGGCTTGAATGCCACCATACCAGGATTTTCTAATAATTGACAAAATGAAAAAATTGAATTTCGACACAGAAAAGATAAATTCTTTACCGGGGAGTGCGTTGGCAAAGACGTCCATCCGCAATTAATGTATCATACTAATCAGGGCGAGCATTTTATTGTTAAATTTGATTTGATTCATTATTCGTTTCGATTAGATCCGAAAAATCAGGATATCCGTAAGTCTTCAAAACAAAGCAAATATTAAAAATCATTATCTGTTAAAAACGAAGCAAATCGCAAATACTAAAAAAAAATAGAGACAAATATCCGATCCGCTTCGACTTTTATATAGATAGTTATATATCTATAGTTAAATAGAGTTTTTAATGTATAATCTTATATAATTTTGTTTATAAAGTTACTTATAAAAAATAATATGAAGAAAAAAGTTATAAGATCTTTATAAAAAACTACAATTCTTCTTAAAACATTTAATTTATAATATTTTTTATGAATTTATAAATAAACAGTTTCACTATTGTTTTACTTTATCTTTTATAAGAACAAATTTGTATAATATTTTCAGATTTACTTGTATTAAACATAGTGGAAAAGGTATCCGTAAATATCCGTGAATATTCGTAAATACCCCTAAATTTTCCGGATATCCGTAAAACCGAATATTCGTATTTTTCCGAAGTAAAGCAAATCGGAAAATCAGATATCCGTGAAATCCGAAGCAAATCACAAATACTGAAAAATATGGTAATATTCGATCCGTGCCCATCCCTCCCTGATACTAATTGTGATTATTTTATTGGAAGGTACTTACTTTGTTTCTGTCACAACCATTTTTATTTCCCATCTTGTCACAACCATCTAGATACGATATCAGTCACTTGCAAGGTTTGATTGTTTCTTTTAAAATATGTCCACATCGTTTCATTGGATACTTCAACCTTTGATTAACTTCATGTTTTATATGGGTACAACACAAAACAGATTCATGATCACAAGCATATATCTTATAATGATTTTGCTTGAGAAAATCCACAAACAAACTGAAAAGACAAGAAACTAGGATCTGGTTTTTTGAAGATTTCATTTTTTTTTAATAAACTTCTCTTGTCTAATGATTGTTATACTTCCTTAAAACAAACATTTTTCTTAGGAAGACACTTAAATGAAGAAGGCTTTCTAAGTTTTACCTTAATGTTTTTGAAGAAAAAGGTACGACTTTCTTTTTGAAAATGTTCTTTGTTCTTTTTCTTTTTGGTAAACAATGTTCTTTATTCTTCAATAATACTTTTCATAACTGTACCAGGAGAAGCGGCAAATCGAAGGTTGAATGCGATATAAGCTACAAGTCTCAGCTACACAACAACATCCGAGGATCGGACGATGTGACTTTTTCATCTTTTAGTTGTGTGCTGTCTTTTTATGAATTGGACCTTTTATCATTTATAACAACAAAAACAAAAATAATTTCTTTAATGTATATTACCAACACTTTATAAAACTGTTTTACATAGTAGCTTTAGACAATCATATATTAGAGCACTTCCCAACAAAACTTGTTTGGAATGATCCATCTTATTACCAAAACGTTAAGCGCCACCAAAAGTAACATTTGTTATGTACCAAAGATTTAAATCAACGATGGCTCATTGATAATGATATATGAGGTTATATTTTACAAGTGTTGATAGATAGTTAGTTGCCAATTTCATCTTAGCTTGCAATTATAAAGGAATTGGACAGTACAGAAAATGCTACATTAACCAAAAGGTGTGTATGGTTTGGCTTGATTCCACTGAAACTGGCAACGGGTTTAGTTTTTTTTTTCTTGGGTTTAGTTTTAATTCCCTTTGTTTGTACATGTTTTGAGAAAATGGTTTAGTTGATTTGAGAAGTTTTGTTTGTTCAGTTTTTGTTTGAGAGGTAAACATGTCTACTATATAGTAATTTTAACAATCAAAAAGCCTTTTCACATTTTACCAGATAATATATAAATCAGCTATTATCCATACAAGAAACTCACATTACTGGTTTTCTTGCAATAAAGCACAACTAAGTGCAAAAAAGTTCTGGTGCAGAAGAAGAAAGTCCACTAAAACTTATAATTTGCCGAAAAAGGTAAATTGAAATATTACTAGAATATTCAGTTATTCACACCTAGTGCTGAATTTCCAGCAGAAGCAGCAAGCGAAGCTCTCTTAACGAATCTTCCTTTCACGCGAGGTTTTTTCTCTGCATACAGTTTACGTACCTCGTACCTTATCTTCTTCGCAAACGATCTCGTCTTCCTTTTTTCTCTGTACCTCGAAACCCTAGCTTCTCTTCCATTGTCCCTCTAAACACACACAGTTTCAGCGTTAGATTGTTTGGATACCACGTCTAACTTGGGTCTAAGGTAATACATAAACGACATGAACTAGTCTGCTCATTTAACATAACTATTAAAGAGAAACTGATCACTTTCGATATAGTATAAAGAATGAGTTTCTACCAGTGTTGAGTTAGCCTATTGGATAAAACTCTTGGATTATCTAGTAAAGGTCTAAGAGATCATATATTCTCTTCTAAAGAGACTTAATTTAAAATGGTTTGGGTCTTGCCATAGAAAATGTACGTACCTTCGGATTCAAAACCTCTTAGTTATTAAAAATGGAGTTTCTAGCTATAACGTACCAGAGAAACAACTGATGAACCGCTGATGTTTATGTCTAATTCTGGTGGCCCTCCTGATATCCACGGTAGACCTTGGCCTCCCCAGGTTGATATCACCTGGTCGTAGTTTAAACTCAGCATTGGAACATTCTTTTGCTCCTCCTCCTCCTCCTCCTCCTTCACCTTAACACATTCACCACTACTCTCAACATTCTTTGTTGCATCTTCTTTGTATGTGTTTTGTGAATCGAAATCAAAGTTCAGATCAAACGGCATCGTTCCATCCCGGTCGTCCTGATCATCATCGCATAATATTCCCAAGTTCATGTTCATGACTTTTGTTTTTTCTTCGTCCTCTATCTCGTCTTTTTTTACGTTAAACATTTCTGTATTAGATAATCCTAGTTCCTCCATAGTATAAGACTCTGTGTCTAACCCGTGACCGAGTAGAGTCTCTACGTCAGCAGCGAAGTCCTCAAGCTCCACGTTGGTCGGGAGAAAACCATTCAGACAACTCTCGGCGTTGTCTTTGTCCTCCTGATCGTCCATCATTACACCACTTCTCATCTTAGGAAAATGAATCTTCGGCTCAACCACCATTGGATCAAGAACCGGCACTTGACAGATCAGCTGCTCCTCAACCTCAGAGCCGTCCGTCTGATCCCCCACGCTAATCTCCGGCACCATACCATGAAAAGTCGACGAATTGTTCCTCTTACAAGATCCACGTGGAGTCCTAGGTTTACGAGTGAACCATTGATGCCACGTTGCAGGCGCTTCTTGGAGAGGAGGTGTTCTTCAAACGAACTCTCTGGTGGCTGCGAGCGAGAGAATTCGCTGAGTGGGCCGAAGTGTCGCAAGATTGGCAAAGAAAGCATCGTCCGCGGCGCAGTACCAGTGTGCCCGCTTCTTCGCAGTTGTCACAGACCCTCCCGTCTTAGCTTTAACAGCATTCGCTAAACTTTTCATATTAATAACGAAATGAGAAAAAACAAATCGACAAGGAGAGAGAGCACGAAGGCCTTGACTTAGTGTACTAGTATAATATTGGGTGTTTGAGATTGAGAGGTCATGTCCCGCATGAAAGTGCGTTCTCTTGTGTCAGAGGAGGATTCTTTATGCGCTTTTAAAAGTGGTTATGTCTTCATCTAGGACCCACCTCGAAGTCTTATCTCGATTATGATTGGTCGACTTTTGAAGATTATCCTTGTAAAAGTGTTTTAATTGGCTAGCTTCTTTATCCATTGGATTTCTTGTGTGATCCCATCTCGACGGTTTCTTTCCTCGTTATATTTTTTCTATATTCGATTTTGTTTATTGAAGACTTCTTGTGGTTTTGTTATTATTATTTTTCTATAAAAGGTTTCTTTTGGTCAAACTTATAAAAGTTTTTGTTATTTCTTTCCTTTTGAGGTGGCAAAATTTTGACCCAGTTGTTTATATTCTGAAACAAACAAAAAGGTAAATGAACAAATTCCTTCATGGGACAACTATAAAAATTAATATGTAAAATAGACACTTATTTGGAACACTTGCAAATTAGAAGTTTGTTTTATTATGAAGAAAACCAAAAAAGCCCATGGCTACCTTAAAAGAAAGAAAAACAAAAGCCAAAACACCCATGTTTGGTTAGGACAAACTATTTAAAAATAACAAATCAAAATTAGTCTCTAGCTTTGGGCACTATTAGACGAACTTATTTTGTTGAAAAACTACTGCAGTTGATGTTTTTAGATTAATAGAATATTCATGATCAGAAAATTCAATAATACCATGAAAGAATGATAAATTTTTGTTTTGTTAGTTTACTAATCACTGGCTTCCGTCAGTTTTAATTTATAATAATTTCAATATTTGTTTTCAAAAACCCTGAGTATTTCACCATGATTTTTTTGAATAAATGTGAAATTTTATTCAATCAAAAACTTTGTACATCAAGTGCTTCAGCTTTGTGTTAAAAAATCAAAAAAATTGATTCTATAGGAGACGAGAGAACTTGTGATTCTTCATATGTTTAGGATTGCTCTTGACGAGATCCAAACCAAATGACCAGTCCTTCTTCCAGATATTTATTTCCCTGCCCTTTAACTGAAAGCAGTCTAAGCCTGACTGTCTTGTCCACAAGTTTAATGAGACAGGCTGTATGTTTCGGCTGTTCACCATTCCTGCGAGTATTGCGTTCCCTCCAAATCGCACATGCACCGTTGCTTGAAAGGTGTATCGAAGAAGAAAGGTCTTTGTGGGGGTGAGAGTTGGATTAGAAATCATCTCAATGATCTCATTCCAATCGGTGGTAAAGGTCCCTTGCAAAATTCCCCCTACAAGAGTCTTCCATATTTGCTTAGTATAACGACAGCTGAAGAAGAGGTGGTGATAAGTCTCATCAGCTTCATTGCACAATATACAAATCTGATTGACTGCATTATTCCAAATATGCCTTCGATCGCATGTTTGCAGATGATTCCGAAGAGCAACCCAGAGGAGGAAAGAGTAAATTCGGTGTTGGCTAGGGAACCATATGCCTTTACTCCATGAGCAAGATTGTTTATGTCTCAACTGCAGCCAAGTCTTTTTTGTTGAGAATCTACTATCAAACTTCCCTTCCCTCTGTTTCCAGAGCGGGACATCTTCATCTTGACTATTATTAAGTCGAAGCACTGCTATCTTGTTCTAAATCTTTAGGATGGTCACTCTATTCTTTACAAAGACATGATAGTTTTTATTACATTTAGTGATATTATAGTTCACTACATAGGGAGATAATTAGCACCGTCGGAGATTGACATTCACATCGAATTATCATATGTGAAGCAGATTTTTAAGGCTGGTCCAAATCAAAATCCTAATTCACCTTAAAATGTAGAAGTTTCCTTGATCTAGTGGTTTGATTAATGATTCATTAATGATTCTACATCAAAAGTTTGAGTTTCGATTCCAAGAAAATATGAATTATGCAGAATATTAAAGAAAATATTTATTAGAGATCTTCGGCATGGCGATAAAAATACTGTCAGAAAAGGATCTCATAAGATAGCTCGCAATTAGATGTGGATTTTCATAAGACAAGTAGAATTTTGGCTATAGTATCATCTATATAATTTTTCTTATATTGTGTATTAGCATGATTAACGAGTGTTGAAAAACTTACCTTAAAATTACCCGGTTTGGTTTGGACGCAACCTTTTTTTTTTGTTACAAATGTAAATTTCATTACTAGGTAATGTAAAGTTGATACAACAAGCTCATACTAGTCCAGTCTGCTAAAGAGCAAATTTGAGTCTAAGAGCCTAAGACCAAAGTGAAGAACCTGCTGAATTTTTAATTTTTTACTTTTTCAGCCAACAATTTTGATAATTAAATGGGTGATTTAGGGCTAATAGTTCATTGATTATTTAAAACTTTCTTCTGGTGAAGTTATGTCTTTGTAACTGGTTTCGAATCTCCACTATAAAGAAATGATTTAGGTCGTTAAAGTTATTATCGAAATGTTAATTTCCAGGAAAAAAATGCACTATGGTCAAAGGTCCGAAAGAGTTGAAGTAGGCCGAGAGACGACTGGAAGTTCTTCACTTCACTTCCTTTTTGTTTCTTATTTGGAGTTTAACTTTGAATGTATGAATGTGCTGGAGAACCCTTTTTTGGTCAACAAATACTTTTCATCAAAAGATGCCTGATTAGAAGAAGAGCCTAGAGGAGAGAGTCTAGTACATCAGCAGGCCTTTGCAAGAGAATCTGTTGGCCCATTATAAACCGACTGATGAAAGAAAAATTGTATGAAACAAAGGAAGAAGAGATAAGCAAATCAGTATCTGAAAGAACCCTAAAGAGCTCTGTCCTTCTTCGATTTGATGAGATAGCTCGGACAAGCACTTGAGAATCTGAGTAAACTCAGATGTGCGTGATGTTGAGAGAAGCTGTGCTGGAGAAATATAATTAACTCGTTTAGGCCGTGGCGTTCGTGCATGTAAGGGCAAAAAGAGATAGAGACCAAACACAAAATAAGACTAAATAAGGTAAAGAAACTATTCACTTTAAGGTTGTCATCAGAGTTTCCGTTTAGGAATGGTCTTGACGAGACCCAAACCAAGTGACCAGTCCTTCTTCCAGATATTGATGTCCCAGTCCTTTAACTGATAACAGTCTAAGCCTGACCGCCTTGTCCACAAACTTGATAAGACACAGCGTATGTTTCGGCTGTTCACCGGTTCTGCGATGTGTTCTCCAAATCGAATGTATGTTGCTTGAAAGGTGTATCGAAGGAGAAAGGTCTTTGTGGGGGTGAGCGTTGGGTTTGAAATCATCCCCGATCTCATTCCAATCTGAGGTGAAGGACACTCTCAACATTCTTTGTTGCATCTTCTTTGTATGTGTTTTGTGAATCGAAATCAAAGTTCAGATCAAACGGCATCGTTCCATCCCGGTCGTCCTGATCATCATCGCATAATATTCCCAAGTTCATGTTCATGACTTTTGTTTTTTCTTCGTCCTCTATCTCGTCTTTTTTTACGTTAAACATTTCTGTATTAGATAATCCTAGTTCCTCCATAGTATAAGACTCTGTGTCTAACCCGTGACCGAGTAGAGTCTCTACGTCAGCAGCGAAGTCCTCAAGCTCCACGTTGGTCGGGAGAAAACCATTCAGACAACTCTCGGCGTTGTCTTTGTCCTCCTGATCGTCCATCATTACACCACTTCTCATCTTAGGAAAATGAATCTTCGGCTCAACCACCATTGGATCAAGAACCGGCACTTGACAGATCAGCTGCTCCTCAACCTCAGAGCCGTCCGTCTGATCCCCCACGCTAATCTCCGGCACCATACCATGAAAAGTCGACGAATTGTTCCTCTTACAAGATCCACGTGGAGTCCTAGGTTTACGAGTGAACCATTGATGCCACGTTGCAGGCGCTTCTTGGAGAGGAGAGGTGTTCTTCAAACGAACTCTCTGGTGGCTGCGAGCGAGAGAATTCGCTGAGTGGGCCGAAGTGTCGCAAGATTGGCAAAGAAAAGCATCGTCCGCGGCGCAGTACCAGTGTGCCCGCTTCTTCGCGCAGTTGTCACAGACCCTCCCCGTCTTAGCTTTAACAGCATTCGCTAAACTTTTCATATTAATAACGAAATGAGAAAAAAACAAATCGACAAGGAGAGAGGAGCACGAAGGCCTTGACTTAGTGTACTAGTATAATATTGGGTGTTTGAGATTGAGAGGTCATGTCCCGCATGAAAGTGCGTTCTCTTGTGTCAGAGGAGGATTCTTTATGCGCTTTTTAAAAGTGGTTATGTCTTCATCTAGGACCCACCTCGAAGTCTTATCTCGATTATGATTGGTCGACTTTTGAAGATTATCCTTGTAAAAGTGTTTTAATTGGCTAGCTTCTTTATCCATTGGATTTCTTGTGTGATCCCATCTCGACGGTTTCTTTCCTCGTTATATTTTTTTCTATATTCGATTTTGTTTATTGAAGACTTCTTGTGGTTTTTGTTATTATTATTTTTCTATAAAAGGTTTCTTTTGGTCAAACTTATAAAAAGTTTTTGTTATTTCTTTCCTTTTGGAGGTGGCAAAATTTTGACCCAGTTGTTTATATTCTGAAACAAACAAAAAAAAGGGTAAATGAACAAATTCCTTCATGGGACAACTATAAAAATTAATATGTAAAATAGACACTTATTTGGAACACTTGCAAATTAGAAGTTTGTTTTATTATGAAGAAAACCAAAAAAAAAAAAAAGCCCATGGCTACCTTAAAAGAAAGAAAAAACAAAAGCCAAAACACCCATGTTTGGTTAGTACAAACTAGTTGTTCAAAAAAAAAAAAGGTTAGTACAAACTAGTTAAATATACCAAATATAAATGATTCTCTAGCATCGAGCACTATTACTAGAAGAACTTATATTGTAGACAAACTACTGCAGTTGGTGTTTTTAGATTAGTAGAATATTCAAGATCAGAAAATTCAACCATACCAGGAAATAATGATAAATTTTTTGGGTCTGTTAGTTTACTAAGCTTTTGATTGGCTTCCGTTAGTTTTAATGTATGTAATTTGAATAAATTTTAATATTTTTCAAAAACCATGAGTATTTTATCATCACTTGTTTACAAATGCATAATTATGTTTTTCATTTAGTGATATATAGTATAGCCTGTGTGAAATGTGAAGCAGTTTCACTACCTAGGTAGATTAGCACCGCCGGAGATTGACATTCACATCGAATTATCATATGTGAAGCTGGTTTTTTAAGGCTGATCCAAATCAAAATCCTAACTCACCTTAAAATTACATGGTTTGGTTTGGACGCAACCTACTGATCTTTTTGTTAGAAATGTAAAGTTATACAAGAAGCTCATTGTATTCCAGTCTGCTAAAGAGCAAATTTGAGTCTAAGAGCCTAAGTGCAAAATGAAGAACCTACTGAATTTTTAATTTTTACATTTCATCCAACAATTTTGGTAAATAAAAGAGTGATTTAGGGCTGATGGCTCTCATTTATAGTTAAAACTTTATTCTGGTGAAGTTATGTCTTTGTAACTGGTTTCGAATCTCCACTTTAAAGAAATGATTTAGGTCGTTAAGTTATTATCAAAATGTTAATTTCGAGAAAAAATAAACTATGGTCAAAGGTCCGTAACTTTGTAGTGACAAAAGAAATGAAGTAGGCCGAGAGACGACTGGAAGTTCTTCACTTCACTTCCTTTTTCCTTTGCTTCTCATTTGGAGTTTTGGACTTTCTTTGAATGTGTAGAGAGTTTTGTTTTGGTCAACAAATATATTTCATCAAAAGGGGCCTGGTTAGAAGAAAGCAGAGCCCAAAGAGGAAAGTCTAGTACCTAAGCAGGTATTTGCAAGGGAATCTGTTGGCCCATTAAAAAGCGACTGATGAAAGAAAATTGCATGAAACAAAGGAAGAAGAGATAAGCAAATCAAGTATCTGAAAAACCTCGAAGAGCTCTGTCGTTTCTTCGATTTGATGAAATTGGTCGAACAAGCACTTGAGAATCTGAGTAAACTCAGATGTGCGTGATGTTGAGAGAAGCTGTGCTGGAGAAATATAATTAACTCGTTTAGGCCGTGGCGTTCGTGCATGTAAGGGCAAAAAGAGATAGAGACCAAACACAAAATAAGACTAAATAAGGTAAAGAAACGATTCACTTTAAGGTTATCACCAGAATTTTCCGTGCAGATTTTTTATTGGTAAAACTCAAACTCAAACGCAAATAAGCAGATTCAAGGCAACGTTAAGAATATGAATGTCATTTCGATATTCTGAAAAGAAAGAAATAATAATGTCACACCAAAAGTCTAAAAGTAAAAAAAGATATCAGTATTTGATACATAACAAGAACCTGAAAAGAAACAAGAAGAAAAACACTCTAAATGAAAACATAGAGATACATATGTTACGCAGATATGAACATTTGTTCTATTATGTGGTCTCTTTCAGCTTTGTCCATTATATTCTAACCTTATTGAAACGTACACATGCCTCTCGTAATGGATGGGCCACATTAGATCTTTAGACAAATTAATTCCGACGTGATCCCATCATTGTCTTCCTGCTCGTAAACACAATAGCACAACTTGTCTTGGGCACCCAGGCGCGTGTCCCGACAAGGTGGCATAGCTTGTACTTCGCTCCACCTGTTGGATCTGCGTAAGAATGGTGGCAGCCCCCCATGCGGAAAGAGACAATTTGGGAGCAACAGAGCTCTCTCTCTCTTTTCCCTGATAGTTATTAGTTAACTATCTATCACTGCGTTGGAGTTAGGGTGGACTTGTAAGTTGTAACAAGTCACGGGCAACGTCGACAGAGACAAGACAAGCGCTGCATCCCATCCTGGAGAGGTTCAAGCTTTTGATGTTACTGGGGAGCTTGTACTTGTTGATAACCCATAGAGGAGAGAGAGAGAGAGAGACACAGCGTTGGTGAGGTGAAAATATGAGGCATGCAACTGTGTTTATTTATGATGACTGATGAGGATAAATAATTACCCTTTGTCAAAGAAAAATGATGATAACAAAGTATTCAAAAAACAGAGGCATGCAATGTATTATTCAAACTGAATTTGGTAAAAAATCTTATCTCTTACCAAAAAAAAATAGTATTCAAACTGAAAGTAGATGCCTGTAATAGTTTTGTTTTTGTTTTTTTTGTTTTTGAAAAGAGATGCCTTGCAACAGTTTATACTTTTATATTGTGAAAAGTAGAAAATGAATAAAAAAACTGGAGTTGCATCGCAGGAGCCATAGCACAACACCAGTCATATAAAATATTCCTATATCAGATCAGAATCAACGTGAACGATCAATCATTCGTGTGTATTTGCTTATATACAAAAAGAACTCAAAATCGTTTAATAATATTTTTTTTACGAGGCCAGTGACCACTCTGCATCTCTTTGATCTGCGAAGAAGAAGAAGAAGAGAGATCAATCAAAATGACTAGCAAATCGGAGCTGTTCGGAGACCAAACCAGAGAAGAAGCCCTCCTCTCTCACAAACCCTGCTCAGATTTCGGCGGCTTCAACGACGACTCGAGCGTCTTCCTCGACGACGATGATCGCCGATCGAAGTTCCGGTGTTTCCGCTTCTTCTCCGACGGGATCATCGCCTCCTGGATGGCTGTACACGACGCCGCTGCTAAACTGTACGAGATGGGTCGTTCCGATCGCCGGAAAGTTTACTTCGCCGTCAAGATGGGGATGGCTCTCGCGCTCTGCTCCTTCGTGATTTACCTCAAAGAGCCGCTCGCCGACGCTAGCAAGTACGCCGTGTGGGCTATCCTCACAGTCGTTGTCGTCTTCGAGTATAGCATAGGTACTATCGGGGGTTGTCCTTGTTCGATTGAATTTTTCTTAAAGTTTGCATTTTTTTATTCTGTTCAGAGCATTCAGAATCTCATTTTGATATGTTATGGTTTATGGGTTTCGAGTGATTAGAGTTCTATTCACATCAAGTCTGCTGCTTGCTTCATCTCTGATCATGTTTGCTGGCTTATACTCTGTTTCAACTCTGTTTTGTGTAGGAGCAACATCTGTTAAAGTTTGCTATTTTATTCTGTTCAGAGCATTCAAAATCTCATTTTGATCTGTTATGGTTTATGGGTTTTGAGTGTAAAGTTCTATTCACATCAGGTCTGCTGCCTGCTTGATCTCCGATCATGTTTTTTGGCTTATACTCTGTTTAACTCTGTTTTGCGTAGGAGCAACATCTGTTAAAGTTTGAATTTTTATGCTTTTCGGAGGATTAAAAATCTCATTTTGATATGTTCTGGTTAATGGGTTTTGAGTGATTAGAGTTCTATTCACATAAAGTCTGCTGCTTGCTTGATGTCTGATCTGATCTTGTCTTCTGGCTTATTCTCTGTTTCAACTCTGTTTTTTTTTTTTTTGAAGGAGCAACGTTGGTGAAAGGGTTCAATAGAGCAATTGGTACATTGTCTGCTGGAGGACTTGCTCTTGGCATAGCTAGACTCTCTGTCTTAGCTGGAGACTTCGAGGAAGAAGTCATTATCATCAGTATCTTCCTTGCAGGTTTCACCATTGACCAAATCTATCAATCCCTTGTTATGATCTGACCTTTTGATGTATTAGTAACGCTTTTCTCTCTTCAATTTCTATCAGGTTTCTGTGCAAGTTATCTGAAACTCTACCCGGCGATGAAGTCGTATGAATATGCGTTCAGAGTGTTTCTGTTGACGTTCTGCATCGTTCTTGTGTCTGGAAACAACACCAGAGAGTTTTTCAGCACTGCTTACTACAGGTTTTTGCTGATTCTTGTCGGTGCAAGTATCTGTTTGGGTGTCAACATATTTATACTCCCGATTTGGGCTGGAGAAGACCTCCATAAACTAGTGGTTAAGAATTTCAAGAGTGTGGCTAATTCCCTAGAAGGTAAAGAAAGAGTACATGGCTGTGTAACTGTGTCTCTTGTTTTGTTTTTGGGGTTTTTGGATGATTTCTGTTTGTACTTTTCAGGATGTGTTAATGGGTACTTGCAATGTGTTGAATACGAGAGGATTCCTTCGAAGATTCTCACGTACCAAGCTTCGGATGACCCTTTGTACAGTGGATACAGGTCCGTAGTCCAATCTACGAGCCAAGAAGATTCTCTGGTGTGTGTTTCAGCTTGAAAAAGAAACTTAGATTATAAAAAAAGTACATTTAATTTATTTTGATTTTTGCAGCTTGATTTTGCGGTATGGGAGCCTCCACATGGACCTTACAGGACTTTCCATCATCCGTGGGCAAACTATGTCAAACTTAGTGGTGCCGTAAGGCATTGCGCTTTCATGGTCATGGCTATGCATGGCTGCATTCTTTCAGAAATTCAGGTAACTTTATTCCTGTTATTCAACTCTATCTAAGGCTATTTAGCAAAAAAAAAAAAAAAAAAACTCTATCTTAGGCATGACATTAGAGATTAATGACACTAGACTGTCATTAAACTGCTCAAAATGTGCTTGAAACCAAGAAAATATCTAAAATGAACAGTATTGCTAAAAAGTGTGATCTACTATTTTTGAATCTGTTGTTACTAGATAACACTCGCCAGTAGACCGTGATGACTTCTCACTGTTTGGCTCTAGATTATGAATCTGTGACTAATTAATGAGGAAAATTTCTGTTAGACTTATCCTAAATCTCCATTTTCTTGCATTTATGGTACGCGGAACATAACCTTTTTAGTGTATCGGTTGAAAGACATGACTATGCTCAGTACCCTCTTTCTATTTGATACTAATGAGGTGTGTGATTTTGCAGGCAGCACCAGAGAAAAGACAGGCTTTCCGTCAGGAACTTCAGAGGGTTGGAAACGAAGGAGCCAAAGTGTTGAGGTTGTTTGGAGAAAAAGTGGAGAAAATGGAGAAGCTAAGCCCAGGGAACATTCTGAAAGAAGTTCAACGAGCAGCAGAGGAACTGCAGATGAAGATAGACAGCAACTCCTTCCTTCTTGTCAACTCGGAAAGCTGGGCTGCTATGAAAGAGAAAGCCGATGCTGAACAAGCGCAACAAAACTATCACGAAGCCAAAGACGAGGAAGAGACCAAAGTGATCCAATCTCTCAGCCAGATTTGGGACACTAACAACAGCCTCAACCATCATCATCAGAGTCCACATACTGGTAATGATTCTCGGCTTTGGATGTCAACCGAGAGTATGATGTTTAGGAACCGAGAACACTGGCCGAGCGTCTCATTCATAGGAGGATCTACGATCAATGAGATAGAATCCAAAGTATATGAGAGTGCAAGCTCCTTGTCGCTGGCCACATTTGCGTCTCTTCTTATCGAGTTTGTTGCAAGGCTACAGAACGTGGTTAACGCATTTGAGGAGCTTAGCATCAAAGCCGATTTCAAAGAGCCAGTTAGTGAGACAGAGAAGAACATAGATGAAGCTGGATTTTGGACAAGACTAAGGAGCTGCTTCAGCTCCAGGGATTAGAAGAAGCACTTTGCAGTTGAACGATGAGATGCATAGTTTTTTTTTTATTTGTATAGACAAGTTGCTAATTCCATTTTTGGAAAGTTAAATAGTCAACTTGAAGTTTTGTTGTCTGATGCTTGTCTGTTGAAATACAAATTTTACTTTCAATTGGATCACTTAGAGTAAGCCATCTTCAAGCACATGTTAGATTTGTTTTGTTCCTTGTCTCAAAAGAACTGATTAAAAGCAATTGGAGCCCCTTAGAAACAAATGAATTACATATGGACAATGTATTCATAGATGAGGATCCCCAACTACATACCAATATGATCCAAAGCTTTTTGTCAACCACCATCCATTGGATGGCTTAAAGACAATTTGATGCCAAATTTTTTCAGTTTTAGTAGTAGTCTCTACTGGGCTAACAATTCAATACTTCTTACTGTTTATGCAGAAATAAAGTTTATTTTTGTTGGATTATTGAACTATCTTTGAACTATTTAAGCTTCAATTATATATTGTTTTGAGGTGTTAATGATAACAATGAAACAAAGTTGAAACCAAAGGAAATTGAAATGCAAAGATTAATGAACTTTGCTCATGGTTTTGATGTGTTTATCACAATTTAAACATATGCATAAATAAACTGGAGAAACTTAAAAGCCGTCCGATCAAAATCTAATGTTTTTTTGTGTTATACTGTTTGAGTTGTAGTCGTAGAAAATTGATGAAAAAAGAGAATAGAGATTGCATATGTAAGGTTTTTACATCATCATACCTTTTCCAAACAAATGTGGTTTTTGCAAAAGCCACAAATGGGTTTGAAGCAGTTTGAGGATGTGCAAAAAAAACATTGTGTCCGTTCGACTGAATATCTCTAAGAATAGAAGAGAGAGCGTCAAATCCACTATTTTTTCGAAAATATGTAAGTTGAATTCTCCTATTTCAAAACATAAAAAGACTTGGGATAATAGTTCATATGTTTATTTCCATATCGAAATCTTTGCAAGAACAAAAGAAAGTACATGAGAGAAAATACACTAAGAAATGTACTATGAATGCTCCAGTTGGATCATTTAATGTAAGCTATGTTCAATCATAGATTAGATAATTGTCTAAAAAATTGATTTAAAGTTCTTGGAATCCCTCGGAAATAGATGCGTTACTTTTGGACAATGTAACAATGATGAGGATCATCAACATATTCTCAAAGCACAAACTCTCTCCAAATAAGAGGTTTCAATTTACTTCATGTTTTACAAACACCATATAATCAGAATTCCAAATCAGTTATAATGGAAGTAGATTTTCAACAACTCTTAGATCTATCTATCTATCTATCTATACTATTTATTTATGAAGTGATTTTGCTGATTTGTCATCTTCTCCATGATTTTAAACTTATTCAATAATTTTCTTAAATATTTTTATATATTTTTATAATAAAAAAGTCTTGAAAACATGATAATTACAATATTTCTTATATAGATATTTGATATTATCTTAATTTTTAGTATATAAAATTCCATTTGGTTTTAGGTGAATTAATGATTTTAATAATTAAATTTAATGATATTTATATATTGGATAATAAACTGTTTTTTTTAAATATGATGATTATAATCTACACAACTATTTGATATTATCTTATTAATATTATAGAAAAAAAAATCTTCTCTTATATGTCATTAAAGTATTATATCTATACTTTTGGTATTTAAAAAGTTATATATTTTGGATTTTGTTAATATAAACTCATATATAACATATACAATTTATTATTATAATTTATTAATTTTTAGTTTTATAAAAATATGTTTTCTAACAATTTTAAATTTTACGAATATGTGCTAACATAAAAGTTCATGTTTATGTTATACCAAATCAATACTCGATTACATGTCTTATGAGAATCATACGGAAACAAGCTTGTAAAGAAAATAAATAAATATTTTAAAACATAAAATATTTCTTACTTATTATTCTCCTTTATATCCATCATTTACTCTTAACAATCTCTTCCAGCTTTTGGATTTAATAAATCAGATGTTAAGACAAAGAAAAATTGTGGAAGCTTTGTTAATCATTCGGTTTCTATGTGGCTCATTTGTGATTTTTACATTAAGAAGCTGAATTTTGAATTTCCAGTAAACATATGTGAATTTGTACAGTTCATAATGGTATAAACAAACCTGGATTCTCTTAGTCATATCATATATAGAGTTTACCAGGTGTAACTTGTAACCTGTATTATAATAAGTCTTAAAGGAGCATAAGTAAAGTCCAATAAGCTACATATTGGCCCAGTAAGACCTTCTCTTATGCTTTTATTAATTTTCCTTATTCTTTTTTTTGTCGTTTTCCTCTTTCTCTCCTTCTCGCTTGCTCCCTCCCTCCTCGGAATCTGAAAGCACTTCTCTCTCTCTCTCTCTCGTTAGAGACTTCTCTGGATCGGTAAGAAGACGATATCCATTTTCTTCTCAATCTCATCATAAAGATCTCATCTTTACATCTCCATTTCCGATTCACAGTCCCTTTCATCCGGTGGTAGCCTCTCGAGATCCGTGATTGATTTTTTTTTTTTTTTTGCAATCGAGATCCAAAGTCTCTCTCTTTTAACCTGATTCCTCTCTCTATCGCTCGATCTCTAATAACCCATTAACCTCTAACCTTTGAAATTCACATTAGTGTCGATAAATCACCTTACTTCACCTGATTTTTTTAATCTTCTTCATTCATTGCAGTGAGATTAGGATGGCCATGGTGGATGAACCTTTGTATCCCATTGCTCTTCTCATCGACGAGCTTAAGAACGATGACATCCAGCTTCGTTTGAACTCCATTCGTCGGTTATCTACCATCGCTCGTGCTCTTGGAGAGGAACGTACGAGGAAAGAGTTGATTCCCTTTCTGAGTGAGAACAGTGATGATGATGACGAGGTGCTCCTCGCGATGGCTGAGGAGTTGGGTGTTTTTATTCCCTTCGTTGGTGGGATTGAGCATGCTCATGTGCTTCTCTCTCCTCTGGAGTCTCTGTGTACTGTTGAGGAGACCTCTGTGAGAGAGAAAGCTGTGGACTCTCTCTGTAAGATTGGTTCTCAGATGAAGGAGAGTGACCTTGTCGACTCCTTTGTCCCTCTTGTCAAGGTTAGATTGATTGTTTTAGCATTTATTTAAAGGCCCTTTGTTTTAATCAATCAAGGTTTAATTTATTTTTGTTATGTTGTTTAATCTATGTATAGAGGCTTGCAGCTGGTGAATGGTTTGCAGCGAGAGTTTCCGCATGTGGTTTATTTCATGTTGCGTACCAAGGTTGTACTGATTCGCTGAAGACGGAGTTACGGTCTAGTTATAGCCAGTTGTGCCAAGATGATATGCCTATGGTGCGAAGAGCTTCTGCGTCTAACCTGGGGAAATTTGCTACTACTGTGGAGTCTGCCTTTTTGAAAACTGAGATCATGACTATGTTCGATCATCTTACTAAAGATGGTACTTACATTCTTGAATTATATATACATCTTACTATCTTAGTTACCATGCTCATCACTTAGAACGGTTTGTATGGATCCTGACAGCCTGTTAAATAGATCACATTTGAAACTAATAAGGAAGAGTTGATGAAGAACGTTCTTATAGTGGATATGACCTCTTTAGAAATGTCTGTTTCTAATAAGGCTTAAATTTTAACCTTCATTGCAGAGCAGGATTCTGTTAGACTGCTGGCTGTCGAAGGCTGTGCAGCACTCGGAAAGTTGTTGGAACCTCAGGATTGTGTTGCACGCATTTTACCTGTTATTGTTAATTTCTCTCAGGTTAATTGAGCTTTTGTTTTTTAGCCTTTGTGGCTTTTTCGGTTGATTATCATATTTTCAGTTCCCTGCTATTACGTTCTTAGTGTGTGGTCTCCTGATAGTTTTTGACGCTGTATGGTTTGTTATCTGAGCAGGATAAATCTTGGAGGGTGCGCTACATGGTTGCTAATCAGCTATACGAACTTTGTGAGGCAGTGGGTCCTGATTGCACCAAGTATGTGCCTTGTTACACTGTCGGGGTCATCCTTGCTAGTTCTAGGCTTTTTTTTTTCTTTTTCTCGTAAATCAATTAGATAATAGAGCGTTTAATGGTTTTTGTTTTTTTCATACATATTAGAACCGTGGATGGCAGCTTTATGTCTGTGCATGTATCTTATTATTTTGACACAAGGTTTACTGTTATATCTATAGGACGGATTTGGTTCCTGCATATGTGAGATTGCTACGTGACAATGAGGCTGAAGTGCGAATAGCAGCAGCGGGAAAAGTGACTAAGTTCTGTCAGCTTTTGAATCCAGAGCTTGCCATTCAGCACATCCTTCCTTGTGTGAAGGTAAAGTACATTCTAATTTCCTCAAATTCCCATACAGGCATGTGGTATGATATCCCCTGTCTCGTAATGTTCTGATTCCAATTCATGCCTGCAGGAATTATCATCTGATTCTTCTCAACATGTCCGCTCTGCACTCGCTTCTGTAATAATGGGAATGGCTCCTATCCTTGGGAAGGTATATAGCCAACATCTTTTCATATCTTGTGACTACTTTCTTGTTGGTTTAATTTTCAATAATTATTAACATACTAAAATCTTACATACAGGACTCAACCATTGAGCATCTTCTACCAATTTTTCTTTCCCTTTTAAAAGATGAGTTTCCTGATGTACGCCTCAACATCATAAGCAAGCTAGACCAAGTCAACCAGGTTTGCTCCATATCCCACTTCTCGTGTCTTAAATTTCAGCTACTTATATTGTTTCATTGGTTTCAACTGGTAACTGAATATCTTTTTACGTCAGGTTATTGGAATTGATCTCCTATCACAGTCCTTGTTGCCGGCGATTGTTGAGCTTGCTGAGGATCGGCACTGGAGAGTCCGGCTTGCTATTATTGAGTATGTTCCTCTGTTGGCTAGCCAGTTAGGTATAGGGTTTTTCGACGACAAGCTCGGAGCCCTTTGCATGCAGTGGATGCAAGACAAGGTTCGTCTTGAATCCTTGATTTTGGATCTTTGATGTTAGCATAAGTTCTCATCCAGTTGTGATTCTGGATATTAACTTTGTTCTCCTCTACTCCTTTCAGGTCTACTCCATCCGTGAAGCTGCAGCAAACAACCTAAAGCGCCTTGCAGAGGAGTTCGGTTCTGAATGGGCAATGCAGCACATAGTTCCCCAGGTTTTATTCTTTGGGCATTTCATACTAGAACCTTCTTAATCTGTTGGCTCTGATCTGTGTCCTTGGTCTAAAGCTGCGGTCCATTGTGACCTCTTTTTTCATGTAAACAGGTATTGGACATGGTCAACAATCCGCACTACCTACACAGGATGATGGCTCTACGTGCGATATCTCTTATGGCTCCTGTAATGGGGTCAGAAATTACTTGCTCTAAGTTTCTCCCTGTGGTGGTTGAGGCATCAAAAGACAGGTAAGATCGATAGAGATAAGACTTTAGCAAACTCCTCCAAGAACACATCTTGGTTTCCTTAACATGTTGTTTCAACATATCTAATCTCTGCAGAGTTCCAAACATCAAATTTAATGTTGCTAAACTTCTGCAATCGCTCATCCCCATAGTCGACCAATCAGTAAGATGAGATATTAAACATAACTCAATTATATCTAAAACAAGATGGAGATTGCTTAAACTTGAATGTACTTATATGCTTTGTTTTGAAATTTGGTAGGTGGTGGACAAAACAATCCGTCAGTGTTTGGTGGACCTGAGCGAGGACCCTGATGTTGATGTTCGCTATTTTGCAAACCAAGCGCTTCGTTCCATTGACGCTGCCGCAGTGCCCCAATCCTGAATGTTTCAAATGTTTTTATAAATAATCTTTGAATATTTTTTCGTCAAGTTTCTCATTATATGTGTTCTCTTCTTTGATTGTTTGTCTGAAACGCCATTTTGGTGGATGGTTATGAACTGCATTTGTTATATTTAAGTAAAATTGTATTCATTTGTTACCTTTTATTGTGTTCAAAGCCGTGTTTTCAATATTTCCATCTTAATTTACACCAATGCCAAAAGATCTTGAAACTAGAATTACAAGTGACAGTCCTCAACTGAAAATACCAGTCTGTTGGTACCTAGACCATTACTGCACCTAGTTCATCTTGCATCTAAATATTTCCACCACTTTTGAGGTTCACTTGCTATTGTTGGATGCATAGGGCTGAAGAACACACAGTATGCTACTTTCCGTGTTTGATCTTATAATAGCAATCCCTGAATGACATATCTGTTGATAATAATGTGCTGGTAACGTTTAAGAGTTTCCTTCAACACAATCAAATTCAATTTCAATAGTTTATGGCTGCTTGGTCTTCTGGCTAGTTCTGCTTTTTTTTCTCCACTTACATTACTCCAAAATTTCAACTCTTCCACTAATTTGTTTTTTACTAAAAGGCAAAATCTATAGATTAGATTTGATACATTTGGATCAAACAATTTGTCCACAACTTCTATTCATGATTTAGCAAAAGAAAAGCATGAATCATTGGATAAAATAGATATCCCAAGACGGTTTAGCCCGCTTATAAAAGCTTCATTGCGTGATATATCCATATCTAAGGTAACTGGAGCCTAGAAGGTGAAAGATCATTTCGGAAGACTGAGAATCGATGGAAGATGATGATGTGTTTTTGATTGATTCATTCCCAAATAGGTAAAAACATTACAGATAGTCGACAATAAAGATAACTAAATCGAAATAAATTTTAACTGACTGAACCACGAGTTAATTAAACCATATTGATATCATGAATTCATGCCAAAAATCACTTGGACTTTTTAGAATTGCTTCTAGAGTCTATATTTAATTTTCAACCTCAGTTCTTTAATTCGTTTCAGGTCCTTCTTAGAATATTTGTCATATGCTAGAAGGAAAAAATATGTTAAGAACGAAAAGAATATTAACAAATATATGTTACCATGTGAGACTTATCTGATTTACGATACACAAAGTATATGTACTAGCATTTCACATTAATTTCCCCATCAGTGATGAATTCATATTTTCCGTAGTTGCTACGTAAAACAATACTTTATTTAATGTTTAGTAGATTACCAAATCTTGGTATGGTTATCTGATTGAAAAAAATTACATTTTATATTATTAGCATTACATAAGTTCTCATCCAGTTGTGATTCTGGATATTAACTTTGTTCTCCTCTACTCCTTTCAGGTCTACTCCATCCGTGAAGCTGCAGCAAACAACCTAAAGCCTTGCAGAGGAGTTCGGTTCTGAATGGGCAATGCAGCACATAGTTCCCCAGGTTTTATTCTTTGGGCATTTCATACTAGAACCTTCTTAATCTGTTGGCTCTGATCTGTGTCCTTGGTCTAAAGCTGCGGTCCATTGTGACCTCTTTTTCATGTAAACAGGTATTGGACATGGTCAACAATCCGCACTACCTACACAGGATGATGGCTCACGCGATATCTCTTATGGCTCCTGTAATGGGGTCAGAAATTACTTGCTCTAAGTTTCTCCCTGTGGTGGTTGAGGCATCAAAAGACAGGTAAGATCGATAGAGATAAGACTTTAGCAAACTCCTCCAAGAACACATCTTGGTTTCCTTAACATGTTGTTTCAACATATCTAATCTCTGCAGAGTTCCAAACATCAAATTTAATGTTGCTAAACTTCTGCAATCGCCATCCCCATAGTCGACCAATCAGTAAGATGAGATATTAAACATAACTCAATTATATCTAAAACAAGATGGAGATTGCTTAAACTTGAATGTACTTATATGCTTTGTTTTGAAATTTGGTAGGTGGTGGACAAAACAATCCGTCAGTGTTTGGTGGACCTGGCGAGGACCCTGATGTTGATGTTCGCTATTTTGCAAACCAAGCTTGTTCCATTGACGCTGCCGCAGTGCCCCAATCCTGAATGTTTCAAATGTTTTTATAAATAATCTTTGAATATTTTTTCGTCAAGTTTCTCATTATATGTGTTCTCTTCTTTGATTGTTTGTCTGAAACGCCATTTTGGTGGATGGTTATGAACTGCATTTGTTATATTTAAGTAAAATTGTATTCATTTGTTACCTTTTATTGTGTTCAAAGCCGTGTTTTCAATATTTCCATCTTAATTTACACCAATGCCAAAAGATCTTGAAACTAGAATTACAAGTGACAGTCCTCAACTGAAAATACCAGTCTGTTGGTACCTAGACCATTACTGCACCTAGTTCATCTTGCATCTAAATATTTCCACCACTTTTGAGGTTCACTTGCTATTGTTGGATGCATAGGGCTGAAGAACACACAGTATGCTACTTTCCGTGTTTGATCTTATAATAGCAATCCCTGAATGACATATCTGTTGATAATAATGTGCTGGTAACGTTTAAGAGTTTCCTTCAACACAATCAAATTCAATTTCAATAGTTTATGGCTGCTTGGTCTTCTGGCTAGTTCTGCTTTTTTTTCTCCACTTACATTACTCCAAAATTTCAACTCTTCCACTAATTTGTTTTTTACTAAAAGGCAAAATCTATAGATTAGATTTGATACATTTGGATCAAACAATTTGTCCACAACTTCTATTCATGATTTAGCAAAAGAAAAGCATGAATCATTGGATAAAATAGATATCCCAAGACGGTTTAGCCCGCTTATAAAAGCTTCATTGCGTGATATATCCATATCTAAGGTAACTGGAGCCTAGAAGGTGAAAGATCATTTCGGAAGACTGAGAATCGATGGAAGATGATGATGTGTTTTTGATTGATTCATTCCCAAATAGGTAAAAACATTACAGATAGTCGACAATAAAGATAACTAAATCGGAAATAAATTTTAACTGACTGAACCACGAGTTAATTAAACCATATTGATATCATGAATTCATGCCAAAAATCACTTGGACTTTTTAGAATTGCTTCTAGAGTCTATATTTAATTTTCAACCTCAGTTCTTTAATTCGTTTCAGGTCCTTCTTAGAATATTTGTCATATGCTAGAAGGAAAAAATATGTTAAGAACGAAAAGAATATTAACAAATATATGTTACCATGTGAGACTTATCTGATTTACGCATACACAAAGTATATGTACTAGCATTTCACATTAATTTCCCCATCAGTGATGAATTCATATTTTCCGTAGTTGCTACGTAAAACAATACTTTATTTAATGTTTAGTAGATTACCAAATCTTGGTATGGTTATCTGATGTTTGTTTGTTGAAATACAAAATTTCACTTTCAATTAGACTACTATTGTGAGCAGCTTCTATTCATGGTTTGATAAAAGAATAGCATGAATTATTTGACAATATAGATTTACAAACACATGTCAAGTCTTTTTAAACAATCCTAATTGCATGATGCATCCATACCTAAGATAGCTAGAGCTTAAAAGGTGGAAGATCACTCCATGAATAAATAAATAAAATAAAAAAGAAACGCAATTCTCTTACCAACATAGGTCCAAAGAAACATGTGTTTACAAATTGTGAAGTTTGTCACTATATGTTCAAAACTGAAAAAAAAAACGAAACATATATTTCAAAGCTGAAAAAAATACAACCACATTTTCAGCATTTCTTTGAGCTTTATATAAATTTTAAAAAAATGATGTGCTCCTTACATCATAAGTCCTTAGTTGGAAAGCATCAGTCCACCATTACACTTTATAGTTTAACTTGTTCACCACAATAGATTCCTATAACAAATGGGTAAAACCTCCTCCTTAGATACAAAAAAAAAAAAAAAAGAGTTGATTCCACACGCAAGTTCATGTTAATCATGGGTACTTACTTTTTCCAAATAGAAACTAAACTTTCTGTTTGTAAAAATGTTCATCGAATAGTACCTCTCTAGCTAGTAAACTACAATGACATAGCAGGTTCAAATATGTTTATATCCTTCATCTCTTTAGTTCTTTTTAAGATTATTTGAAGTTAAACATTTGTTCCAGTTGAATTTGAACATCATGTATTCTATCATTAAAGTTAACATATGTTGTGTTTGAATTTTGACGGTAGGATTGGTAATGTTCTTTAGTTTTTATTCAAATATTTGTCGCGTTTTATTTGGTCTTTAGGATTTTCATGATGTTCTAAGCATTTAATTAACTTCAGTAGATTAGATTAGATACATTTTGATCAAACAAATCGTCCACATCTTCGATTCATGATTTGACGAAAGGAAAAGCATGAATCATTTGACAAAATAGATTTATCCCCGACTTTAACACCACTAATTGCATGATAATCTACAGTTGTGTAACTTGTTATCCAAGAGACATGGTCTGATCAAGCGGTCGTCAAAACTTCACGGGCTCTAGCGCTACGATGCTGAAGACGACGGTGAAGCATCTCAGACATCTCAGTGAAGAAATCAGCATCCCATCTCTGAATCAACAAAGGATCTTCAGCAAAACAAATGTATATCGATGTCACCGCACTCTCCACTACAACCATTCCTAGACCCACCTGAAAAAACCAGCCAAAGAAACAGATTAAAACAATTTGGTTTCATGCAGTGTTTTTATAAAAGAGTGCACCAAAAAGGGGGAAAAAACTTACAAGGACCATTCCCATCAACATAGCTGTAGAACCAACCATGATAACTCTGTCACTGTATTTGATCCAAGCCCATATACCAATGCAAGAGCCTGTGACGAGTCCTCCAAAGATGGTTCCCATTAGAAGCACCGCACCTGAACAGTCATATGCAACAAGTGCCTCTACACCGGTTGATTGAAACAGTTCCCAAGCGTCTCTTGCTGATCTGTTGAACCCTTTTCCATACACTGCAATCTATAAAAAATCAACCAAAATTTTTATCATCTTGATTCCCCATTTGGCGATCATAAGAGTGACATCATTAGCTTACCTGAACATAGGCATACTTGTTGAAAAACCGAACTAGAGTTTCAACTAGATGAAACAGGAAATCAACACAGCAAAGTAGACATTCGTTTCCACAAATCTTGGACCGGAGTCCCCTTATCTGCGTAGAACAATGTTATCAGTAACTAAAAGAACAGTAACGTTTTTAAATAGCAGCAAATAGAATCTGGAGACTACCTCCCAGCGAAGTGTTCTAATAGCAGCAGTGAAGAGTGAACCGTAACATATGCTCCCAAAAGACGTTGTCACAGCGTACCTAAGTGACTCTACCAAAGTGCTAGGAGGCAACGAGGACGACTCTTCTTGACCACATTGAAATAGAACATGAAACACCATCCCAGAAACTATAACATGGACAGTGTTACACAGCACAGCCCCTGTCCAGAACAAACTAACCGAAAGAACCTGCATATACACATGTTACTTTCAGACACTACTAAGCAGAACACAGAACACACGTAATGAAAAATGCAAAACTTGCCAGCTC
>CM028689.1:2703381-2859008 GCA_016771965.1 Brassica carinata | reverse complement strand
TAGTTTTCCAAAAAAAAAAAGGAAAAACTTAGTTTTCTTGTTTTTTACCGTGCAAATGGACATGACTGTACATTTCTGCAAGTTATATTGTTTTGATCTTAGAACTCCCCGAGAAGACATGAAAAAAATAAAGAATTTTGTTATGTAAAGAGTTATTAGTCAGTTAAATTAAAGGATATAATGTGTTATTATAATAAAAATGGTTAAACATAAAATTGGTAAACAAATGATTAATGAAGTGTGTCTAAATTTGGTCTAAAAAGATGCTAACTCCCTTTCTTCTCCGCAATGGGGTTGCCCACCTAATCGTCCAAAGTATTCTGATTTCTTAAAAGCAGATACACGTCATTACATGATGCTTTTTTTTTGTTGAACATTACGTTATGCTTTTTACATTCTTATTATTTTCTTCTTTTTTTTATAAAAAGATTCTTATTATTTTCTATGCATATAATATATGTACTTGTGCGTTTATGTGTGGTAACAATGAATTGCTGTTTGTGATTTTCTGAGTTTCGCATCCGAGAGAACACATACATACATATGGCAGGCTGTGAGCGTGTGATGTGTGATAACATGTAGATAAGAATAAGGTATTCGAATCAGCAAAATATATGCTGTGAAGACCCACTCAGACGCTGTTTGAGGTTCACTATGAAAGTCACCAAATTTATACCGCATTCGGCTCGGTATTTATCTTTGTGATCGCATCAAATTCACACAACATAAACCTAGTTAGTTGATAATTATCAACCAAAATCCATAATTTTAAATGTATTCAAGTGACGAATTAGCAGATAATGAACTGGCTTCGCAATGACACCCGCAAAAGTTTATTTAGCAAAAAAAAAAAAAAGACACCCGCAAAAGAATCTAATTGTTATCACACATCAAACCTATGACATCTTCAAATATCATAGTGCTGGAGAAAACACAGTAGGTATTCATACTTATGAGTTGCAAGAAATGCTTTTCCGTCAATGTAGTATATAGCTCAATAGCTAGATACTCCAACTGTAGAGATGATGTACATAATCGAAAATCTACACAACCCAAAATTTCAATAATAAAAAATCTTCCAATATAATATACCTTAAAATCTACATAACATACAAAAGCATATATTCAACAAGTCTACCATAGTATATTCAATCAAATCTATATAACACATAAGAAAGCAAATATTAGACATATAGTCCACTGCATAGTGCATACCACATTAATTATACCCAACATATACATACGGCAACAAATATGACCAATTATCTATCATCTATCATTTTGTCATTTATCTCTTTGTACTACATTTTCTATTTTTGTAAGAAATGTTAAGGATTTCTTTCGTTGCATTTTTCCAAACTTAAATGGGTAGAATGAGATGGGGGCCATCTCCAACTTAAGCGTCGAGTCTAATCTAGTCAGATGCTGAGTCAGACATGTGACCTAGAGTCTCATTTTAATTTTTTTTTTGACATTTTCTTCATTTTTGGACAAATTTTCTTTAATTTCGTATTCTTTTTCTCTGTTTCCTGCTTCCTAATAGGCTAATACCATTAATATTTCTCAAATTTGTCATTATTCTTCGCACTCCCATGCGTGTTGAAACGAGTAAGCAAATTCTAATTTTGCAAGAAAACGTTGAATCCTATTTATGTACAAAATGACATACTTTTTATTTGTAATAACCTATAAAGCAAGTCTTTGCTTTCCAATAAATTTTCTTTTTTCTGTCTAGATCATAGTTGTACCTAGTTGTAACCTGTTTAAAAGTAATATATCAAAGTAATAAAGTCGAAGTTACACCCAAAAAAATGCTAAAGTCGAAAGTGCTAGATAAAGACTTAAAATTCATAGCATAGTAACATCTTACATGCATGTTGAATATTAGCCAACATCATATATAATTCTCATGATAGGGGTTAACCAACGTTGGATTGGCCCAATGATTAAAAAAATGCTAGTAGCCTTCGGCTGTTCGGATTTAATCTATCTTACAAAGAATATTTACAATGTTTGGATTCTGGACAAAGAAATGAAATCATATTTTTACCATAACGAGTCAATTCCGATGATAAGTGTTACGATTATAATTTCCGATACCAAATGGTAACACGATATTTGGATTCCGGATAAAGAGATGAAAAATAGTTTTTACCAAAAAGATTCTAAAATAATAGAAAGTTCAAATTTCAACTATTATAAAAGGAGTGTCAAATAGAAAAATCGCAGAAGAAGAGCTTAGTCTACATGGTTATATCAATTATCTTAGACATCTAATTTATTTAGGTGTAAATCAGAATGAATCAAATCTATTTTTTAGAAAACAAAACACAATCAACTTTATCATTTAGTAAAAAAAATATTTTATTATAGATAAATAGCTAGTGATATCATTGAGTAGTTAACATCGTTTCTAAACTCCGTTTTATTAGAGTTTGTTATACTGAGATTGATTAAAATTCGGTTTTAAAAGCAATTTTGTAGGGAAGTTCCTCACATGACTTACCTAAAACATATACTGTTCTTTTATTTTTCTTTTCTGCCTTTAATATTTGCATAGGTTCCTATATTTTAAAAAATCATAAAAATAGTATGAAGAACTTAAAAAAAAAAATCTATATGTTAAAGAACTTTTAATTCCAACATTTGATTCAACGAAATGCTGTGACCCTCATCCTTAACCTCATACTTGACTACTCAAATTTATAATTGTAGAAAGATCATCAACTACATTTAACTCAAAAACTCTTAGAAAAAGTTAAGAAAAAGTTAATGCAAAGCCTTCGATCATACAATGGTACATTGTCACTGTAACTCTATAAAAAAGTTTTGCACTGACAAAAATCAACGTAGGTTGCTAAAACCAGGGGCGGACGGACATAGAAGGCTATAGGGTCACGTGCCCCCGTCTATCTTTTTAATTTCTTTAATGATTAGTTTGGTTTTTGATCCTAGATCCGCCCTTGGCTAAAATCACTCTATTAGAGAACATGACATTATATTTGAACTCTTGATATTAAAATATACAAGCTACAAACACAACTACCGTACCACAAATTTTGAAAAATAGAACGTGAATTAGTGAATAATGTAGATCAAAATGTTGAAACTTGAGTTGATGGAACCTGTAACGATATGTATGGACTGTGGACTAAGTTTTACCATAATTTTTTAAAAAAACCGTCACAAGAATGAGTTCTTAATCAAATTCGTCAAATCATCGGAAGATTTCAACATGAAAACAGTGTTGTACTTTTATTAATTTACAATGTCGTTGATCTATGTATTGAGTTTCGAACAGAAAGTCAATGGTTAGGTGTAAAACGATCATCGTCATGACTCATGACCAAACGTTAATTAATAGGGTCCTACCATCATACATGACATCTTGCTGTATTCAAATACCAAAAGCCCCCTCAAGTTTTTGTGGGACCCAGAAGCATCAGGTGTATCGTACTCTCGCCCGTAGACTATTCAGTCTGTCCAAGGCGGCTTTTAACCCATGTTCTAAAACTCGGTCTCCGCGGCCGATTAACCGGAGGAAAAGCGCTCGGCGGAGGTGAGCCGTAGCGATTTCGGTCTACTCGGTTGAAAACGCGGAATCAGATGTATTTGTGTGCGAAATCAGATGTATTTTTAATTGTTTTGTTGATTTCTGATGTAAACTTGAAGAATTTCAAACAAAAAAATGATGAGAACGATGAAAAGAACTTAACGGCTGCGTTTTAGGTTAACAGAGGCGAGGGGAAGAAGAAGAATTCGAAAAGACGGTCCTAACCTCTATTTAAAAATAAAATAAAAGGCCATGTGACTCCACTTTTGTTCGAACCAGCATCCAACCATTTTACAAAAACAGATTTTACCACTACACTGCGGTCATTTAACATGTTACTTTTACAATATATATGATATTAAAGGTAAAACTATATAAAAATCATAAAATTAATCCCCGATTAATCCCGCGATAATATCCGATTAATAGATTAAGTATTTAGGCCTCTACCTTGGCCTTCGCCTTGATCTTAACATTGCTTTTAACTAATGGAGTCAAAAAGTAAAAAAAAAAAAAAAAAAAAAGAGAGAGAGAAAAAAGCTAAAACAAAAACTGACGAAGTCAGGCTTGTGGCGGGGGGTGATACACGTGTTCAAACCGGGTCTCATTCTCACCGCAAAACTCGGCGACCCCGTCGTAGAACCGCCGAGAAAACAACAAACTTCCGATGATTACGTTTTATTCGTCCTTATCCAACTTTTTTTTACAGTAATTAATTCAATAAAAAAATCATCCACATTCTTGGCACCACCCATGTCCCAAGAAAGGAAAGAGTACGATTACAGTTTTATAAACTGTTATTTGATGGTAAAGTATTGTACTTAAAATTTTATAGAACAATATTGTACGATTGAAGCAATATAGCATGGTTAGATTCAAGGTATTGGATTACACGCCTGTGTTCTGAAATGAAGAATTTTAATTACTAAAATATTTATTCGATTTAGCTAAATGACTACAACAGTAAAACAGTACAGAATAATTAGATAAATGTTTAATTTAATAAATGTGCCACAACACTTAGATTTATTTTTGTCTACAAAGGCCATTTGCTTCTTCTGATTTGCAGATGAGCTTAAGAAAGATATACAAATGAAAACATAGAGAAAGAGAGAGAGATATATGACATTAGTTAATTAAATCTTTTTAATTTAGTTCGTCTTCTATTACAACTAATCATCATCTGTTATCTTTTGCTTTTGTTGTTCTTACAAGAAATGTTATATTGCAGTTGCAGGTAAGTTACAACTCCGAGTTATAGGTTTCAAAACATGGAGTTGACTTTGTGCATCTTCTTGGTTAAAAGCTTGGATCCAATCTGAAGCTAAGGAACCAGTTTCTTGATTTTCTTGCGAATTTGGATTCTTTTTCTCCTTCCGAGAAGATGTTCGAAGGTCGACCACGAGATTCTTGTCTGGTTTCAACTCTCTTCACCATGCCAAGTCATCAAGAAACCAAATGGAGCTTCTCGATTTCCGCAAAACGGGCCTTTCTCAATAACGAAGACGAGAGCCACGAGACCGATCGTCATCATCGCCGCAAGAAGATTCACAATTTCTTGAATCTCGACGGAGGAGGAGATGGAGATAACGGGTCTTCAGATTCGGGATCGCTAATTCCAGGGATGAACAAAGACGACTCAATCAGCTGCTTGCTTCGTTGCTCTCGAGCCGATTACTGCTCCATTGCTTCGGTGAGTCGGAGCCTACGAGCTCTGGTCCGAAGCGGCGAGATTTACAGGCTCAGGAGGCTGCAAGGGACGCTCGAGCACTGGGTTTACTTCTCGTGCCATCTCAACGAATGGGAAGCGTTTGATCCGAGGTCGCAACGGTGGATGCGTTTGCCGAGCATGCCGCAGAACGAGTGTTTCAGGTACGCGGACAAAGAGTCTCTCGCTGTAGGAACTGATCTGCTTGTGTTTGGTTGGGAAGTGAGCTCTTACGTAATCTATAGATACAGTCTTTTGACCAACTCTTGGTCTACTGGGAAGAGTATGAACATGCCTAGATGCTTGTTTGGCTCTGCTAGTTACGGCGAGATCGCGGTTTTAGCCGGTGGTTGCGATTCGAACGGTAGGATTCTTGATACCGCGGAGATGTATAACTCTGAGGACCAGACTTGGTCGGTGTTACCGGGGATGAACAAGAGGAGGAAGATGTGTTCGGGTGTGTTTATGGATGGGAAGTTTTATGTGATCGGTGGGATTGGTGTTGGGGAAGGGAACGAGCCTAAGGTTCTGACTTGTGGTGAAGAGTTTGATATGAAGACGAGGACATGGAGAGAGATTCCTGATATGTCGCCCCCGAGGTTGAACCAGGGGAATGGAATGTCTGCGGCTGCGATGGCTCCACCGCTTGTAGCGGTTGTGAATGATCAGCTCTACGCGGCTGATCATGCCGGTATGGCGGTTAGAAGGTATGATAAGGAGAGTCGGGTTTGGGTTCAAGTTGGGAGTTTGCCTGAGCAAGCTGGTTCCATGAACGGTTGGGGTTTAGCGTTTAGAGCTTGTGGGGATCAGGTTATAGTGATTGGTGGACCCAAGGCTCCAGGTGAAGGGTTCATTGAGCTTAACTCATGGGTGCCAAGTCATGGTGCACCTCAGTGGCATTTACTTGGCAAGAAACAGTCGGTTAATTTCGTTTACAATTGCGCCGTGATGAGCTGCTGAAGAAGAAGTGAGAAGAATGTTGGTTTAGCCGTTGTTGAGAGGCTTATTAGTTATGATTAAGATATAAAAATTTGAGGAGATTGTTGTTCTGTTACTTATTGTTAATGTGTAGTTCATGTTTCTTGCTGAGTTCTATTGATCTTACACTTCAATGGATGGTTTCTTCTTTTCATTTGTTACGTTTTAGCTCTTAGATGTTTCTCTTGCTCTAGAGATTCCAAAGTCTTGATCCTTATACTCAGTTATAGCTTTTAAATTCATTGAAGTGCGATTACATTTTAAATTCATACTAAAAATTGCTAATGTTTTTGTCGTTTTGTGCCCAAAAAGAACAGAAAAGTTATTGATTCAGCCGAGTACTTTAAGTCCAAAGTCTGTGAAGTATTTATTCACATTCAGTAGCACCTGCATCAACTCTAAAAGCATATTTATTTCATTTGAGTCGAATCTTCAACTATTGATTATGCTAAAGTATCAATGTATATAAAGATGAATTTCCCTTTTTATTTAATATTTATATATTATCTTTCAATTTTTATGTGATGAAATGTTTTGACAGGAGTATCATATTCGAGTAGAACTTTAATTTTATTTAAATAACATTTTTTAATTGACCACTGCAAGTTTTCTTTTGGTGCAGTAGAAAATGAGCCCATGATTGAGGCATGAAAAGGTAAAGCAAGGTTAGTGTTGGTGGAGGCTTATGCTAGTATAGTAGCCCATTTTGGCATTACCATTTTAATTACATACTTAAATCTGTTAATTTGTCGTCTAATACAACTGTGAAATCTGATAAAAATGAGATTACTTTTGCTGATTCCCTAATGTTTCCTCCACTAATGCAACATCAGCTTTAAAAGCGATGTAAATTAGCAGATAATATTGATTTGCTTATTGTTTATAATATTATTGCTAATGCCATTGCCTCCACTGACCACTACTGTAAAGTAAAATACCATTTCCAGATTCGGAACTTAAAATGAATACTAATTATGAGTTCCAATATAATTGTTTACAGAAATAACTTCGATCGAATACAAGTTAATTAGTTGTTTTGGAAATGATACTAATTTTAACCTTGTTCTGGTCTTTGATTCAAAAGCTAATATTAGTTTAAAGTTCAGAATTCATCGGTTAAGAAAAACAGAATAAAAAATACAATAAGAGCAGTAGTGTCTACTGTTTTTGAGATTATAGAACCGCTCTTCGAAACCATAGTTTTGCAATATGATAATCCACTGGAATATGCTTTATGAAAAGATGATATAATTATGGACTTCTTTACAAACTTACAGATTGTAAATGATTGTTCAGGATTCAGAATTTATCGGTTACAAAGAAAAATAAAAAAAGAATACAAGAACAAGAGCCATGTTGTCTGTTGTTGTTGTGATTACATAACCGCTCTTTGAAGCCACAGTTTTGCAATATATATGATGGTTCTCCACGAGAATAGGCTCTACGAAAAAAAAGTTATATGTGCTTGAAAAAACAATCATTTATAGACATGAAACTGTTCAGAACAGTCTTTGTGAAAATATCAGCCCTTGGGTGACCGTGAGAGATGTGACTTACTCGTGATCACTTGATATATAAGATATATATTTCATATAGTACGACCAACATAATTGATATATAATTCATTGTTGTGAGAGATGTGACTTACTCGTAATTCATATAGTACGACCAACATAATTGATATATAAGATATATATATATATATATATATATATATATATATATATATATTCTCACAGATTTAATTGGCTCCTTTTCTTTAGGGAATCTCCAATGGTTTATTTTATTTTTCTCTCAAGATAAAATTAACTCAAAATGAATTTGTATTTTGTTCAATGATTTTCCTCATTTTCTCCTAAAAAAAATATTTTAAGTATATTATACTATTACTGTCTATTATTAATGTCAAAATACTTACTATATTATAAAACATAAAATTTCCCAGTTAATTTTATTTGAACTAGATCTTCATTATATACATATAAGTTTAGTTTCTCAAAAAAGATATAATAATTTATCTAAGCTTATAATTGTATTACTAAAGTATTAATAATTTCTTTAAGGTATAAAACATATATATTGAAATATAGAACAAAACTATAAAAGGGATTAATTTACAAATAAAAAAGCTTAACATTAAATTGAGTTTGTAAATAGTGTTTCTTTAAAATGAATTTAAAGGATTATTATTTATAAACTCATTTTTCCTTCGATAATGATATATCTTTGAAAGAAAATTTCTCGGAAGTTTTCGGCATTTTCCTTTAAAATAAAGGACTATAGAACTCGTCTTAGTTCCTTAAAAGTAAAATTTGCATTCTTTTAATCGTTATTTCATATTTGTCTAAATATTCGCTTTTGTGATGAATCATTTTTGGATATTTTCTATTAAATGGTCCTGAGTTTTGAAACTATATAAATTTGGGGTATGGCCATGGTGATATAAATTTGGAGGTTTTTCAAATTTATCTTTGCAACTTTATCTATGCACCCGCAATGGTGTTATCCCATTGGAGTCCTTAGAAAAAGTGTTTTTTGATTTTTTAATTATTTTTTTTCAAATTAAAAAAAATACCAACCAATCACGGGCCGCCACGTATTAAGGATTCACTAAGAAAAAATCCTTATTTTAGAATTTTAAGGATTGAATTCTTAGTTTTTTTGGTGGGATCCATTAATTATTTAATTATTTTTTTTCCCCTTAAGGATTTCTCCTTAAGGATCTTCATTGCGGGTGCTCTTATGTATTCTTTTGATATGATAATCGGATTTTTTTTCATCATCCATGATAATCGGATTTCTTTAGTACTTTGTTAGACCATTTTAATGTATTTTTTCTATTTATAAAAATAGATAGATTTTATAATAAAACTGGATTTTGTTCTGACATGATTTTCTATTGTAGAGCAAATGATTTCTCAGGTTGATTTAATAGAAGCCGATTCTGCTTTTGTTTTGGGCTTGTCTTCCGTATCTTCCTTCATGTGTCTTTGTTGTAGGATCGGGCACTGATATTTTTCACTGGCCCAACTCCTTATCGGCAGCTCCAGGGAAAATGCCTACTTTAAAGACTAGATTTTTCTTCGTCCTCGTCCAGGCCCATAAGTGGTACAAATCAGTTTGGTTTTCTCAGATAATTCCCAAATATTTCTTTCATTCTTTTCGTCATCATGATTCATGCGTGCAGAGGCGGTCCATGGCATAAGCCAAACATATTATCATTGCATGCAAAATATAAAATATACGAAATAAATCAATCGAAAGCTCCAAAACATATAAACACTTTAACTTTGGGCAACGTGAAACCTCTTTTTGTTTCGCTTTGATTAATTTTCACGAGATGATTTTTGACTCTTAAATCAAGTTTATTCGTTACTTAACTTATACTTACGCATTTCTTCCATCGATATGCCGCATTTCTTATTCGTCCACAATATATCGAAAAATATAAAACCCCATGCTGTAGTCCTTACGATCTTTGGACTACATATTAATCAAATAATTAAAATGAAATTATTTTATAGCTCCACCGAAACCAAAGTGTGCCTTAAAAATGAAATTAATTTTTCATATAAAAAACGACCCACTTTTTTTTTTAAAATTGGCCTTTCCTTTCATATTAACTTTCCCCCCCAGATTTATCCTTAAGATTTCTACAAGAACAGCTGAGATTGGAGCAACGCGTAATAATTAGCAGCTTCATCTTCAAGCTCCCAAAACGCATCACCAAACCCATCTAACAAACTATCTCCATAAACATAATCTTGACTAATTTCATTCTTAACTCATAATTACTCTCGCCAAATTCTTTGCTAGGGAGCCCTAGTTCGTCGTCAGAAGCTTCCAAAAGATGCTGCATCACTTTCTCGTTCTCTTCATCGACGTCGTCTTCCTTCGAGGAAAGACACGAAGTCGACGAATCTTCCACGTTGGAGACTCCTGAAAGGACACCGTTTCGATCATCTGATGAGATATCTTGCTGGAGAGCGTTTATAAAAGAAGTTAGGTCGTTGTGGGGTTGGTTGAGTTCGTCTGAATTGTCAAGAAGACAGAGAATCTGGTCATTGTTTGAGGATGATGATGATGAAGATGATGAGGTATTTTGTCGTTTGTTGGTTTCTTCTTCGGCTAGGGTTTCTTCTCGGTGGCGCTTTAACGGACTTGTTTCAGCCATTGTATTCAAGAAAGAGAAAGAGAGAGAGAGAGAGAAGCTGTTATAATCGTTAGAGAGAGAAAATAGTGAGGGTGATAAGCGAAATGGAGTCTGAAATGTATATATAGAGATTATTTGGTCAAGATAGCTATATTTTTTAGTAATTTAATAATTATGTCATTTACTATCATAATATTATTTTAAAAGGTAAAATTTATATTGCTTTGCGCATGTCAGAAGGGAGAAACATGTGAATGCTTTTTCAAGTTTTCGCATTATCCGGAAAGAAATCTTGATTGCTTAATATTTTAAAATTCTGATTTGCAGAGTGAATTGGGCATGTAAGCTTTGATAGTTGCTATATATCCAATGAATAACAGCCAACAAAATCTTGAAAAATTATGCTAATGATTTTATTTATAAATAAATTTATATTTAATTTGATAGTCACATAAATTGCGGAATATGATTTGCGTGTCCAAAATATATCTAGATTCTTAAGAAGATACTAGACCTTGACCCGCACGACCGTGCGGATATTTATTTTCTATTTTTAGTTTTTTTTGTTTGTACTAAATAATGTATTTGTAATATATTGGTTTTAAATTTAGATCGAAAATTAAAATTTGCAGTTATACTAACTAAAATAGTATATGCGTGAGTTATAATTATTTTCAATTCCAAAATTTTAGCACTATTTGAAAAAAAAATTTTTATAAATTCAAAAAATAAATAAAAATATTTAAAATTATTAATTTTTATTAAAATATTTTTTTAAAGAAAAATAATCTGGGACACTTATTATTTATTCATAGAGCTTCACCCGTGACCGTCTGAATATTTATTTTCACTTTAAAAATTATTTTGTACTAAATAGTATAATATATATTTGTAAATTTAAATGTATCACATAATTGTTAACATAACATTTTAAAGCATAATAATTTTATTTCTTACTTTGAGTAACTATATTTTGTGATTTTAGTCGTCTATTATATCATAGTATATCTTATAAACAAACCTAATATTTATAACTAATTGGATTTATATAAAAACATTATTTCAATAATTATGAATAGATTATTTTATATTTTGGTTATATATTATTTATTATATAAATCAATTATTTTTATTTTATTATTGTTACTAATAAATATTGAAAAATATTTAATATGCTAATACGAAATTTATTGGAAAATCTATTTTAATTAAGACTCAAATAAGGAAACCTATTATTTAAATTAGGAAAAGATATTAGATGCTTAAAACTATTATTTAAATTAAGAAAAGACAAACATACTTAAATATAGGTTCAATAAATATCTCAATGGCATTCTAGTGTAAATAAGTGGGAAAACTAATGAATATTTTCTAAGTGTACTTCTCTTTTAATAATAGAGATGTAAGCAAATAATGTTATTTTTGAAATAAAAGTAACGTTTCTTGCCTTCTTGGACTCGGTCATCAATGAGGTTACGGATGCTCCGTTTTCATCTTTATTTTATAAGTATTGTAAGAAAGAGGGACAAAAGAAAAATAACAAGTTGTTTTGTTGTCATAGAGGGATAATCGGACGGCAGTCGTTTTATACCTTTAGATTGCACATGGAAAGAGACAGCTTCTCATTACTTGGCTATACCTTAAAGGCTTAAACTAATCACAGAGCACATGTCACATCTCACATCTCACATCTCACAAACCAACATATTCGTTGATATAACCTCGTGATTTTTCATTAGTTAATTAAATATCTCACTGACTTTAGTAAGATCAGTACTGATTAAGGTCATGATTAATACATGTTTATTATATAAAATCTTTTATCAAATATAAGAGACAGTCTCTTACTTTTAACTAAAAAAATTAATAGACATTTCTTAATCATTTATTTAAAATATGTCTCTTAGCTTTTTCTAGTTAAAAACTAAAATACTATCTCTTATTTTCGCTAAAAGATCTTTCTTATGAAATCTGCATTAATCATGTCTTAAGACTATTTTAGTTTTTTCTTTTTACTCACGTCTTCTGTCTCCTGAGTAAATACAAATTATAAGTTGATTACCATAATAACCTTTTGTATACAAGTTGTCAGTGTTTTCTTGTTGAATTTTATGTATGTGTGTTTATATTTGCTTCTAAGCATTTTAGGTATTAGCATTAGTAAAGCAACACTAGTACCATTAGTATTTTTTACCATGTACAGTATTTCAATTAGTTATTGACACGCTTCAAGTTATATTACTACAAAGTTTCAAAAAAAAAAGTTATATTACTACCTCTTGAAAAATAAAAATAAATCTAATTATTAAATATTTCATCTGTTTTTTACTCTCTCTAAAAAAACAGGTATGAAACATTTGGTATTTTATCATTAGAATGACCTTTTCAAGTATTTGTCTTGTGCATTCCTCCGGTTGGTAATCAAGAAGACGTTATATTTTGAACTGATAGTTACTAATCAAATCCACTAAGAAATTATGCGGTTATAAAAAATATAATACAAGTGAAAATATAAATAGATCACTTGAATAAATAAATATTTTTTCAAAAAAACAACCAATTAAATAAATAAATAAATATGGCAGTTACATGAGATAGAATACTTTTCTGTCACAAAGGAAAGAGAGAGAGATAGAGAAAAAAAAAAAGGTTAAAGAAAAGAGAAACATAAAAAGAGATGAATTTGATTCCGTGTTTTGAAAAAAAAATCAATACTGGAGATTAAAAAACTAAATTTGTTTTGAAAAAAAATAAATAATAGAAATTTGCCTTCAAATTTATAACGAAAATTCTAATTTTACAACAATTTTGATACTATTTTAATTTTTTTAAAAATATTATTTTATAAATATCTTAAATTTACTATGAAAAATAAATTAATATTTTTAAATTATTTAAAAATGTTTTAAATTTTTTATAAAACTTTTATAAATTCAACTCTATCGTTTAAATATAAATATTAAGATTTTTTAATTGAATATGTTTTCTAAAAATAACAATTAATTTGTAGTATTTTTTTAAAAAAATTCAATTTTTTACTAGAACGAAATTTAAATTACAACGGAAATAATAAATCATAAATGAAAGGAAGTAAGGTGATGAATACATGGTTCGATGTAGGATTTTTACATAACTGGGATTTTATTTCTCTTTCTTACGGAGCACTTCTACTAAACTTTACTTTTCATTTTTATTTTATTTTTACTTTACTTTGTTGGCCTGCTTGCCAATTGTTTTAAAAAAGCTCCACCCAGTTAAACTATTTATTTACGGTTCCCAACATGTGGAACATAGATAATTTAGAAAACCCATAGATGTTTTTGTTTTCTTAACGTTTCTTTAATAATTAAATTTCATTTGAATAGTGGGTTACATTTCTTTATCCAAGTCTCCTTCGAGCTACGTGAAAGGTAATATCCATGTTCGGAAATATGCCAGGCATGAGTCGAGCGGTAAGTCGACACCTAGCGATATAACAAGAAATCGGAAATTAGACGGAAATTAATCAAGAAGTAATTTTAAAGCATTATACCGTTATATATTTGTTTTGTTAGACTTGGTTAGTATGTTAGTGTAGTCTGGTGGTTATGAACTTGTAATATAATCAAAGGAATCCGGGTTCAACACTCTTTTACGCTATATTTACATTTTTTCATTAAACAGAAATTTACGATTTTGCCCTCGTTTCTTTAATCAGTCTTCTATAACCCTAGCCGTCGAATTATACCATTTTTACGATTTCTTTCATTTTTCATGTTTTCTACAGCAAAACAAAAATAAACAACTATCAGTTACAACAATTTGGATCAATATATAGCAAAATTTATAAGGAAATTAAGCAGATTTGAATTATTATGCGCCGATTTTTTAGATTCCTCCGTTAATTCGGAAAAAACTCGCTTCACCGCCTAACCTCGCCAATCTGCTTCATCTCACCACGGTGAGGACACGAACAGCAAATAAGCGGCCGATTACGCGGGTAATCCGGCGCGTTTTCAAACACCGGGTAATATTAATGGAAATTGATGACGATTACGTGGAGACCTCTTAGGTTTCCGTTTAAGCATTCATATTTACTATAGCCATTTTTTTGAAATGTCATTATTCAAAAAGAGAATGCGCTGTGTTGATCACAACGTGGTTGTGAGAGAGAGACTTTGGAAGCCTTAGACCATCTCCAATGGTACACAAAAAATTACTCTATAATTCACTCTAAAATAGAGTAACTTCATTATAGAGTTGGATTTGCTCCAATGGTTCACTCTATAATAGAGTGAAATATAGAGTAATGTTGTTTTTTTACTCTATATTTGGAGTTAGTTTTTATGGTTGTTGGATCGGCTCATTTTTTTCCCTTCAATCTCTCCAGTGCTCCGTCGTGAAGAGATAGCGATGGTCTTGTCACGAATGGGCTCTGCAGTGTTTTGTCTCTGCGGTGATTTTGCTCTGTGCTCGTTCGGTTATGGTGGTGGCTTTTTAGGGTCTTTTTCGGGTCGGAGTGATTCTGGTCTCTGCTCGCCATAACTAGGTGTGCTCCGGTCTTCATTGGCATGGTAGGCAAGATTCGAGGTCATATGTGATCGTGGTGAAAGTGTCTGATCTGATTCTTCGCTTGTTTGCCTCACAACTCCTCGTCGCTCTCTCTTCCGGCGTCCTGTTAAGTTTCTTCGAGTGAAGGTGACGGCCTGTCTCTAAAGTTAAGTCCTAAGTTCGTATCTGTTGTATCTCTCTCCGGTGGATCAGGAGATTGATTGAGCGTGGACAAGATTTTGGTCCTTTAGTTCTCAAAGGCCTTAGATGCTTTGACGGTTCTCCGGTGTCATTAACCGTCTCAAAGTCGGCATCTAGTCGTAGCTCACATCCCGGCGTCATGGTGATGGTCTTGTTCCTGCTGCGGTGGTGTAGCTGGCTTTTCTTGTGTAGGTTTAGAGACTTCTTTGCAGGACATGGCGGTGGACGCAAATCGACTTTTTGCAAGATCCGATGGTGGGAGAAGTGAGCGCTTGCTCATTTGGGACGCGGTTCAAAGCGTTGGTGGCACTACATACAAACCGGCTTTGGTGGCTTCGTAAGGCTTGGTACATAACCCTTCCCCTTTAGTCATTTGAGCTTCATATACAGAGAAAGTTATAAGTTTGGTGGAGATCATCGGGAACTAGCTACTCCGGAGATGTCAAGGGAACTTCCGGCATCTTAGGAAACTAGGAGAACCTCATTTTCCCGAAAGTCACGTTGATGGTTGAGAACAGCTACCGATATAAAAGGATTCCGAAAAATAAACTAGCGAAATGTACGGGGTTTAGTGGGTGGGTAAAGCTAGGTTTATAATAGTTTGATTTTGATATTTTATTCAAAACATGCTTTTAACTGCATCTGAATCCTGATTTTCGGGCAGATTTTATATATAATATTTCGTTTTAAAAAAAATTACATTTTACCCATGCACGCGGGAGTTGCGTGCTCTCTAAATATAATCGAAATTGCATTTGCATCCGTAGCTAATTAATGAAAAGAAATAAAGTGCATGTGCCGTGTGGAACGCAGAAAAAGATGCGTAACCAAAAACTTACTGGATGCGTAAAGACTATAAACTGTCAAATTAACAAACGAATCGATTAACTCTTTTTTTTTCATTTCTGCTTTGGTATCTGATTCATTTTTTTCATGTAGTGATTGGAATATATCACTAGTCAATATACAAAATAATAAAAGTTTTGGAAAAGAATATTACTTTACAATTTTACTCCTGCAATTTCTCTATTTTATATTATAGATTCAGACTTGCGTCAAAATAATAATAATAAAAGAATAAAAATTATCGGCTGCTAAACTGAAAAAGTGAGATATACGATTATACAATCCGTGCGTACGTACGAAATGCAATGTGTCTACGTACTTGAAAGATTAAAAATGTGTCGCAGCTGAAAAGATTATATGAAGAAAACATCTGAAAATGTTAATTTCTTAGGGAAAGTTAACGGAATGTATGATAGTTTGTTTGACAGTTTATTAAATTAATTAATTAATTAAAGATGATAACAAAACAAAGGAAGCTCAATGAAAAGAATGATCAATGGATTTAACAAATATGGTTCACAGTGCGAAAGAAACGAAACAATACAGCTAAAGGAAAGAGATGTATCTGAATATACTTAATTATCATCAAAATATTTTCTGATTTTCATAGCCAGCTTTGAAACTAAATGGAAACCATAAGTGAGTTTTCATAAACTAATACATAATATCTTTTATATATTTATTTTAGAAAACCTTACCACTTTTGAGAAATATCATCACAAGAACGATTTTCAAAATCTTAAGAGAAATAAGTTGGTTCATACAACTAGTGGTGGTAGTCTAGTGGGACTTAGGGAATTAAAACCCAATACAGCGAAATCTGGTTTGAATCCTGCTGGCCACACGGATATGGACTATTGCTTTCGGCTTATTTGAATGCCCAGGAGAAGGTTTATCCGTGGGCTGTACCTCCACCCGGAGATTAGGCCTGTGTTTTTAATAGACCCGGATTTAACCCTTTTGTTAATAAAAAAATAAGTTGGTTCATACATATAGTATTTTTTATTAAACTATCATATGATTAATTATTATTTTATAAAAATATTTTTCATTCTTTTATTAAATAAAATATACGAAATTATCTAATTTGATCAAAATATATATATGAGAATTAATGATTCTAAATAATAAATAATCGATAATAATTTGTAAATCCTCTATCATTTTTAAAATTTTATATTATTAAAATAAATGAAAACTCATAGTAATCATATTAATTTTTTGTATATTTTATATTTTGAATTTTTCAAAATAATTATAAAGTAATTTTATTTAATGAATATTCATGCTAAAAACATACTATAAACATAAATCTATGTTAATATCATTTAAATTTAATAATATATCATATATAATAGATAAAAATATATTGTTTGAAATAATTTACCATAAAATGATTGTAAATAAATAATGATTGTTATAGTTTATATGTTTGTACCAATTTAATTATATATGTAATATTTACTGATTTCTCAGTTATTTAATATATTTATTATTATTTTATTTTATAATATATAAAATAACATAAATAAATAATTATACATAAAAATATTTTTGTATACAATACTCACTCCGCCCAAGGCGCAACTAAAAGAATACATGTTATAATGAAACTTATACTAAAACGTCTAAAGCATCTGTAGCTTTTTTTTTTTTTTTTGCTTAACACATCTATAGCCAGTTGGAACCGAAATTTCGATAAATAATAACCAGATCAATGTTGGGGTCATTCGTTGGTCTACCATGGTGGGAGGTGGCATGTGCAAAGTGGTGGAATGGTCATGCAATTACCATTAATATAATTATATGGCATCTTTGTATGCATTATTATAGTGCCCACCGTCGATATAAAATTATTGGTCGGTCCACTCATGCGATGTTCCACCTGTTCGTGACATTGATAATTCACATTTGTTAGTCATATCCCTTGAAGAGGAGATCTAATAAATACTTCTGTTTACTAATTAAAATTGTGTAATGTTATTGGTGGAGTCGACAAGTTTCGAATCAATCCCACTTCCACCGATAATCGATTTCTAATTTGTTCAGTCCAGTTAGCACTTAGCAGAATGATTGTATAATTAAGTAATCAATGTCGGAGATCATTTTCCCCACTTCACACCACATTTTTTTGTCAAAAAAAAAGTCGGAGATCATTTTTCATTAGATGTTACTCTTTTACTTGGTTTTATTATTTGGTCATTTTTCCTTATTACACAAATAGTACTGTTGTAGAATTTCTACACAGCTTATACTTAATTTAAATTTAATATTAATGGTAAAATACATTAATTTAGTAAATAGATGTAATTACTATGATCACAAATGTACTATAACAATTTTTACGTATAAATGTTAAAATAACAAATATTTATCAGTTTTAAAACTCACATGATATCTTCAGACCAATTTACGACAAACTTATTCAAGAAATTCAATTATATATGATACAACGTGTTCACGTTATCAAATAGCAAGTACTATAATTATTATTCACATATTAAACTTTTTACCTAAGACATGAATTTTGCTGTATATGCATAACCAAAAAATAGTAAAACAGTCGGTAGGCCGAATAATGTCACGAGTTTTTCTGTATATGCATTAAATTATATGATTTATTTATCTTATATATATGAACACGACCAACTAAAGAAATTTTTTCCTCCCGACATTGTTGTGTTGAAATAAAAGAATATTAAGTGGGTATATAGAAACGAGGGGGATGATAACAACAAGTCATGATTAAGACAGCCTGATTATGTTTGAATAATTAAAGCTGAGCCTCATTTATGAACATGAAAATGCTTACGGAATTATTTTATTTTTTATTCTTTGTGGGGTGTTTATGATGAATAAAAAGCAAATGACAACCAAAGGAAGACCAAAGGAAAACCATCATGTCATGTCCGCTTTCCTCCATTATTCACGACACCAATATTGCAATGTAACATTAAGAATGCTAATGATATCATTCACTACAACAATATTGCAATAGTATGTAAGCAGTACTTTTGGAGAAATATAACTTAACATTTAAAAAATCCTAACAACGATTTTGAAGAGAAAGAAAACCAAAGTCTACCATAGCCAGGACTGACCATAGCACTCGTCCATGAACAATAAAATCCCAAGAGTAAACTTGAAACTGATGGCTCAAAAAAAACCATATATATTATAACGCCCCGACCGCCCATGGCTAATGGGCCACCCACGCCCGCTCTCTCGGCCCATGGGCTCCATCCCATCCGACGGTCGGTCGTTAAATTCCGGCTCGAAATCATTGTTTACGACCCCGCAATCACCACCGACCTTTTCCCTGCTTTGGCTTCACTCGCGACGCTATCGCGAATCACTTCGATAGGTCACCCATCCTTCCACTACTCCACCAAGCACGATTAACTCGGAGTTCTTTCGGGATGTGCTCCGAAAAGGTAAGTCAACTTTGGTGACATAGGTAGCCAAATCAATTCTCTTAAGCCTTTCCACATATCACAACTCGATGTTACAATTCACCCTTCAAAGAACGCAACGCCTTCGTTGCGCCCATGACAGTCTCAAGACGCCTCTCAGTCGAATCAGACGGCTAACCAGCTCGATACCACTTATAACGCCCGACCGCCCATGGCTAATGGGCCACCCACGCCGCTCTCGCCCGTGGCCCCATCCCATCCGACGGTCGGTCGTTAAATTCCGGCTCGAAATCATTGTTTACGACCCCGCAATCACCACCGACCTTTTCCGTGCTTTGGTCTCACTCACACGATATTGCGAATCACTTCGATAGGTCACCCATCCTTCCACTACTCCAGCTCAAGCATGCTTAACTCGGAGTTCTTTCGGGATGTGCTCCGAAAAGGTAAGTCAACTTTGGTGACATAGGTAGCCAAATCAATTCTCTTAAGCCTTTCCACATATCACAACTCGATGTTACAATTCACCCTTCAAAGAACGCAACGCCCTCGTTGCGCCCATGACAGTCTCAAGACGCCTCTCAGTCGAATCAGACGGCTAACCAGCTCGATACCACTTATAACGCCCGACCGCCCATGGCTAATGGGCCACCCACGCCGCTCTCGCCCGTGGCCCCATCCCATCCGACGGTCGGTCGTTAAATTCCGGCTCGAAATCATTGTTTACGACCCCGCAATCACCACCGACCTTTTCCGTGCTTTGGTCTCACTCACACGATATTGCGAATCACTTCGATAGGTCACCCATCTTCCACTACTCCACCTCAAGCATGCTTAACTCTGGAGTTCTTTCTGGATGTGCTCCCGAAAAGGTAAGTGCACTTTTGGTGACATAGGTAGCCAAATCAATTCTTTTAAGCCTTTCCACATATCACAACTCGGGATGTTACATATATATGCAAAACTTATGAAGCCAAATCCACAAGACATCATTGTGCACCAGCTGACAAGAACGTACTTACAGGCTGACGGTTAGCCAACGGACCATGGCAAGAGATAAACTTGGCATTCAAGCCATCAGGAACAATCCTCTTCCCTTGCCTTAGCTTAGTGGTAATCAGCACGGTTAATTAAACATGGCGAATCCCCTAAGAAATTTACAAACTCAAACATCAACAAGAAGTCTTTTGCAAATCCAAAAATAAGCTAACAGTGTCAACACAATCATACCATCCATTTGCAAAAAAGAAGAAGAAAAAGATGTTGTATTTATAGCTTTGTTCAGCAAACCAATCTTGGTTGGAAATATAGTTTGCAAGGAAGTTTATAGAAGATTAAACATAACAATTTGCTTGTCTTTTTCTCACATTAACATAAAAAAAAATCGATTAATTTACATATGTAGTAATACTTGAGTGGTCAAACATCAAACAGTAAAATAAATATTCACCGCGGTGTATCTACTCTATTAATTTAGGGTCCTAAAATTTATCTACCATTTAAAAGTTGTCATTTAAATTTGGACCTTCTCTAAAATAGTAGGTGTTTGGCTACTTAAATCTGTTTGGTTCCTTAAATATATCTACATGACTAACAACTTAATTTAAACCAACATATAAATACACATTATAATTGGTTTAACTAATGAGCTTTGGAAAATTATTAAAATTGTGTTGTTTTGCAAATAAAGGAACATACGATTATGTAAACCAATTTACATTAGGCCTTATAAATATTGGGTCTTAACCAACTAACATTATATTTGAAATTTAAAAATAAAAAGATTATATAATATATCCACAAAAAATATTATAAAAATAAATATATTAAAAAATTTTTGTGGAACTAAACTCTATTTGACTTTTTTCGTTTTCTCAGTAACAATTAAAAAGCATTGTCTAAAAATTTTCCTTATAAATTTTGGATCTCACACATATTAACATTTATATACAGTAAAACCTATTTAAATTAATACTCTATAAATTAATATACACTAAATTTTTTGTAAAATAATATAATTTTATAGTCCCAAATTGGTTCAATTATTATATCGGTAAATTAATAACATCTATAAATTAAAAAAATTATAGTTTTGGTGTAGTCCCAACATTATTAATTTATAGAGGTTTCACTGTAGAAATTGTAATTAAAAATGTGTATATTTTATAATCGAAAACAATATTATTCAAAAACTATATATATAAAAAATATTGTTATTTTTTTATAATTTGTAAATTCTAATCTCGGTAACAATTAGAAAGGTTTGTTTAAATAATTTCAGCCCTTGAAAAGGGCGGGTCAGTATCTAGTCTGAGTTTGAAAAGAAGAAACCCGTAAATTAAAAATCGTATAAACCTAAATAATCGATTGTTTACTATTTGGGCCTGTAATTTGACAGTATTAGTAATAAAGATGAATAGGCCCATTTTTCGAATCATAAGGCCCATATGAGTCTAGGTTAGGCTAATAGGCTTTAGTCGTCTCCTCTCTTTATATTATCTTCCGTCGCAAGAGTAGAACCCTAGGGAGGGGAGAAAGAGCGGCGAAGAAAATGGTGCAGCGTCTTGTATACCGGTCGCGACACAGCTACGCCACCAAATCGAACCAGCACCGCATCGTCAAGACTCCAGGAGGTAAATTGGTGTATCAAACCACAAAGAAGAGAGCCAGTGGCCCCAAATGCCCTGTTACCGGCAAACGTATCCATGGAGTAAGTCTTTGATTCTCGTGTGATTTGATTCTTGCAAGATTTGATCTTTAGATGAAAGCTTATATCTTTGAGTGTTGATAAGTCTGTAGATATATAAATCGTGTCACTTTGTTGATATAGTGTCGTGCTTATTGACGGTCTTGTGCTGGTTAGATAAATCTCCATCAGTACATAACATAATCATAAGCTAAATTGCTCGTGCCGCTTTGTCTTTCAAGTTGTCCCTTGTAATTACATAAGGGATTACTATCCACCCGTGGCAGAAATTTTCAATTTTTTCAATTGATTTTACTGTGATTTCTATATGAATGTAAGTAAATGTTTTGATGGGTTTTACATTTTTTAAATTTCAGATCCCTCACTTGAGGCCTACGGAATACAAGAGGTCTAGATTATCAAGAAACAGGAGGACCGTGAACCGTGCATACGGTGGAGTCTTGTCTGCTTTGGCTGTCAGGGAAAGGTTTGTTTGTTTGTTTGTTTAACTTGAAGTTCTCTGTTTGTTTTTTTACGTAACTTGAGAGTTTGCAAAACTCACTGGTGTGTCTGTTTTGGGTTTTTTTACAGGATCGTACGAGCATTTCTTGTTGAAGAGCAGAAGATTGTGAAGAAAGTTTTGAAACTCCAGAAGGCTAAGGAGAAAGTAGCTACCAAGGCTTGAGGGGTTTTATATTTTTTTCCTTCTTTGTATTTTGATTTTTGGTCTTGAAAGGATGCATCTTTTTCACTATCTTGTCTGTGACATTATGAACTACATACATTTTTACATGTCCAGAGTGTCTTTTACATTTTAGTTTGATTGACGCTTATAAGTAGGTAGTGGCTATAACCGGGTCTTAGAGCATAACCAGAATCAGCTAGATATCATCTTCCTAACGGAGTGATCTTGCTGTTTCCACTTAGTTCTGGGCAGACTAAAAATGGTACAAGATTATGTTTACTATCCATAGCACGAACAACAATACCTTTTATGACTGCAACTTTGGACATGGTCGTGAAAATTCAATTGGATCAGGCTTTAAGTTCATCCACGGCCATTCGTTCAGCAGTTCATGAAAAATATTTTTGTCGTAAAATTTGAATATATTACCAAAAGTACATAGTTCATGAAAATCACGCCCCAACATTTCTTGTGAATTGCCGAACCATTTTTGTATGCACTTTAGTGTCATTTTGAATGTTCAGTAACAATTCTGACTTTTCGTTAATCTATTTAAGGTTTTTCTTTCGTTTAATTTAGTTTTTTTGCTAATATCCTCCGCTCGAGTAAATCCTATACTAAGTTGAGTGAAATAAAACACTCAACAAAGCATAATTGATAATGGTTTAATTTCATTGCATCAGCTAGTGAAAGAGAAAGTACAATGGGAACAACCTTAGCTTGGAAAGCCAAGGCAATTAGGCAAAGACAGAAACTCTACCCACATCAATCAAGTTGTGGAGAAACAAGCTGGCAAACCGTCATTACTTGACGACAAAGAGGAATAATAACTCTCCAACAATGTCATGTTATGTTTCACGTCTTGGTAATGATGACGATGGTTCTCTTCAAAGGTTGAACCAATATCACCAAAACTTGGTGTGCCATAGTGATTATGATGATCTTCATTGCACCCACCCATGTTCTTTATTTCCCCATTTCCTTCATGTCCTTTCTCTTGATACTCTTGTGGTAGGCTTACGAGAGCAGGACACTGGTCTTGCAACATCACACTTAGGTCGATTTGGCCTGTGCATTCTCCCAAGAAGGCAAAATTTGATGATGACATGTTTAAGAGAAACGAGGGGGTTTCAATAGATGAGGCGAGCCTTGGAAATTGAGGTTGTGTTTCTTGTGTGGGAAGAAAGAGATTAGTGAGGTATTGCTGGTCTAAACATGAAACCGGATTGAAAACGTTGGTGGATTTCTCGTAGGAAGTGAAATCCAAGTAAGAGAAGGGGTTTATGGTGGCAACATGAGAAGTTGGACTAGTACTAGTTTTAGGAGTACTGTTCATATTCTCATGGTGAAACTGGAAGTGAGAGCTAGTTTTGAGGATCTTGTCAGAAGAAAAGTGCGATGTGTTTGATTGGTTTTGGTCGGACGACATTGTATCCATGCTTGTCTCTGATGGTAACGAGGAAACAAAGGAGTGAGAGAGAGCTCTTAGGGTCGTTGTGTTTGTCTTTTTGAAGATTCTGCATATAGCCCACGAATCCTGCAGAAATCAACATCACTTTGTATTAGTAACAAATATTAAGCTGTTTAATATATAACAAAATAAGAGTCAAATCATTTCAGTCAAAACATTTGCGGTATGTTATTAGGTTAATTGATTTTTTCATATATATATATATATATATATATATATATATATATTTGCAACAGATGGGTTTCATATTTATAAGAAAATGTAATATATATGCACTTTAATGTTTTGAGTTTGAGTTGAAATTTTAAGAAAATGTTTGGTAATAATTTAAGTTTTGAGATTTGAGCTTTCAAAGGGAAAAGGTATAAAAAGAAGAACGAATCCACTAGAAATATAAAATACATATATCCACATCTCTCATATTTGTCAGTAAAACAAACTTGAAACTTCATTTGCTTTCTCAATGTAACAGAGATATATAGTTCAACTCACCAGCTACTTTGCCAAACAAATGCACCAGATTCAAGATAATATAATATAATATTTACATATCAAAAACCTATTCTCAGAAAAGTTTCTAACAAAATCTTTCAATCTTAATAATTAAATATAGTACGCTTAGTCGTCCGCATATCTTTTCAACCATGTTTCTCTTTTCAAATAAATCAAACCTAGACAAATCATTGAGTTAATAGGAGCATGTATAGATCAAGTTAACATGAGCTTACGTTAGGAGAGACAGGTGAATCGAAGAACCTCTTCGAAGAAGGAGATGGCTCCGAGAGAGAAGGCATACGAAACTCATGCATCATCCAATCAGTCTTAACTCCTTTTGCAGCTCTTCCTTTGTAGAACACTAATGACTTCTTTAGACCTATGCATTTGTTTCCTTCCGACGAGTATATCGGCCTGTCCGTTCCCGTGGCTTTCCAGAAACCGGCTCCAGTCACTCGGTTCGGTCTCGAGCTGTTCCTATACTTCCTGTCCCTCGGACAATAAAAGTACCATTCCTTTTCACCCGTCGCAAACTCTGCAATATTGATTCATAACAACAAAAATAACAAAACATTTGCTTAGACATCATTTCCTTATATTATACGTAACAAAAGAAATATGAGATATAATAGTATGAAAAAGAAAAATTATATATACTTGGAAGATCCCAGGGGTCGTATTTGTAGATATCGAGTTGTCGTATGAGTTCAATGGAGAGAGGGTTGTGTTGAACCTTCCGCTTCAAGTAAAAGCTTACTAGCTCTTCATCAGTTGGATGAAACCTGAATCCGGGCAACAATACTTCCTCCATTTTCTGATCACCATCGTTGTTTCTCTCTCCCATTTTCCTTAAAACCCTAAACACAAAAGGAGTTAAAGAAAGAAATTAAACCCTAACTGGAAAAAGTTTGACTCTGGTAGAGAAGTGGAAGTGGAAGTGAAGTGGTTTAGCTTAAGTTGAAATCAATATATGCTTCCTTGCGAGGGGTCTGAACCCGAAGGATCAGCCGCCATTTCAGCTGAGTTTTTTATTCAGTTTTTTTTTAAAAAAATTAATCTCCCAAGAAAGTTTGTTTGAAGACTTCTTCGGTTTTACTTCAAGACAATTTTTAGAAAATGGAGCTGAGGGAAAAGGTTGTAAACACGAGGACAAGCGCAAGAAAAGTAAAATAAAATGTAATATACTATATATACATAATCCGTATTCCTTACATATTGCGTATTACGTAATATACCTATATTTCAATACGGACAAATGAAGCATTTTCACACACGTACATGTAAGACACACATGGACCACGACATCAGGAAGTTCATGAAATTTTCGTCACCCCGCTTGTGTGTGTTTGAATATATGTAATGTATCAGTACTGGTTATGAATGAAGACGAGAAATTATTAAAGACCAACCGCTTTAATATTGTCGCTTCGGTTGGAAGTCTTTTAATTAATAGAAGGAAACAAGGGCCGATCGAGGCCAGCTGCCACTAGGGGTGGGCGTTCGGGTACCCATTCGGGTTCGGTTCGGGTTTATTCGGGTTTCGGGTTTTCGGGGTTAAAGATTTTAGCTCCATTCGGGTATTTCTAAATTTCGGTTCGGGTTCGGTTCGGATCTTTGCGGGTTCGGTTCGGGTTCGGATAACCCATTTAAATGATTTTTAAAATTTTAAAATTCAATATATAGTTTCAATTTCTCAAAATCTGTAAATAAAATACTATATAACATATAAACTTGAATAACATATGTCAGAGTACCTAAACTTAACATATAAATTGGTTTGTTTGAATATTTTGATAGACAATCAGTAGACATTTCAACTATTTTTGGTGTTTTGAGTATATTTTATACTATTTTAGAAATTTACTTTTGAATATTTGTATATATTTTCAAGTATTTTAGACAACTTAAAAGTATCTTATATATTTTGAATGTTTTTAATATACATTGAATCTAAAAATAATTAATATATTTAGATATATAAATCTATTTCGATACATTCGGTACCAAATACTTCGGGTTCGGTTCGGGTTTATTCGGTTTCGGTTCTCGGATACCAAAATTTTGAACCCGTTCGGATATTTAATCAATTTCGGTTCGGATTCGGTACTACTTTTTCGGATCGGGTTCGGTTCGGTTCTTCGGATTCGGATTTTTTGCCCAGCCCTAGCTGCCACTACAAAAAGATTCGAAATTAAATGTAATCAATACTAATCAATTGCCTTCAGGTTTCTAATTAAGATTAAACTACGAATTTTAAAAAACTCATCACAGTTTCTATTCCATTCCTCATCACAGTTTCTATTCCCACTGACCAATGTCAGAAGATTACAAATATAAGCTTTTATGTTGAACTTAAAAAAGATAGCTTAATTTTGACCCCAAAAAAAAGGCTTAATGGGCTTAAGTGGCCAATGGGATCGATGACATGAAGTTCAATTTACCGTTTCACCCTTTCATTCGATTTGACTAAATGTCTGAAAGATTCTGTTGGCTTTGATCTTTTTAGTAACTTCAGCGTGTAGGATTTTGAATTTTTCCAACCGACGATCTTATGTTTTGACTCATATCCTCTTGTGGTAAGACTTTGGGTGTGACAGTATGAACATGTTAGAGTAAATGTGTTGGAGTAAAAGTATTTTACTCTGAATTCAGCTGGAAATTTACCAATCAGATAAAAAATCATTCTTCTACTTTCACTTTAGGCATTGTTGATAAAGTTACAAAAATACTCTGGACCTAGGTTGCATGGAAACTTGGCTGAAGGTCCGTTTCACGTTTCAGAAACGTTTCGGAATCAGAATCTTTTGGAAATTCGTAGAAATTCATTAGGAAATTCGTTTCTTAAAAATTTCATTTTGGAAACTCAATGAAAACTTACGTTTTTACTTTAGAAACTTATGATTCTGTTTTGGAAACGTGAACAAAACTTTTTAAAAGATATTTTGTGACTTATATTTTTATTTTGAATTAAGTTACTTAATATTTAAGTATTGGATATCTGATATTTTAAAAAGTTAATATGACTCGGTGACTATTGCTTGTTTGATTTTCGTATACTTAACATAAATTGTTATTTTTTATTTATATCCTTAGATAGACCAAATAGAAGAAAACAATTGTAGTCACATGTTAATTATTCATGTATAAATATATATATATATATATATATATTTATTTATATATTTATAAACGTTTCCATTCCTAAATTTTTTAAAAATTATGTTTCGTTTCCGCGTATCCGTTTCCGATTTCATGCAGACTAGCTCTGGACTTTACTCTTGAGTTGGCAGGTAGAATATATTAACACTGATGACCGTTTCTTTTATCCTTTTCCACCTTTTTTTTCTTTCCTCTCATTTTCACTTTTCTATGTACTCCATTTTACTCCCATTATTACCAGTCACAACCTTTGTGAAATTAGTTGAAGGGGTTCGACTTTTACGTATATTTTTCATTCGAGAATCTCACTTCACAAAGGTCATTCTCACAATATTTGCATATATTATTTAGTCAAATTATTTTCTTTTGCATATATGTTCACAAGACTAATTAGCTGGACGCAGAGTACCATCCAGTTTGCAACTAAAAAGTATATATGTTTCAGCTTAAAATATATATTAAGGATTAACAAACTAAGAATGCTCTCACACTTGAATTATTCAGAAGAAAAATCAAATACATTGGTTTATTCATTAACCTGTAAATTTTTCTTTTTTTGTGCATCCATTAACCTGTGATTAAATTAAATGTTATTCTTTTGATTCTATTTTGACATATACCTTTCATAAGCAAGTTATTTTTGAGGTAAAGTTTCAACTGAATCTAAACATCAACTGTGTGTCATCCTGTAATATGGTTAGCTCCGGCATATGTGTACACTTATCGTCTTACTCCAATAGCTTCTAGTTGACAGAGACTGCGGTGAATTTGATGAAGCGTAAAGAATCATTTAATTTATGTATATATAAGATTTGCTCAACCTGTAACTATATAAGATATGGTGTACTTTTGGTTGAAATGTTGTGATGGGCAAAATCAATTCTTTCACCAGAGTAAAAACATTGTCACTTTAAGTCCTTATATATTGACATATACCTTTTCAACTCGTTTCACAAAACTGTGAATAATTTAACGAAATCCGTTTTTTTTTCTTGAACTAGATTTCATGAAACCAGTTTACACTAATCCCAATTACATCTACTATCGGCACTAAGATGTAAGTATGTAACTAACCCTCTACATCCACTCATTTGACCAAATTTATACCTAAAAACTACACAATCACCTTCTTTTTTTTGCTATATAGTTTGCTGCACGTAGCAATACTTTTAGTAACTTAAAATTGCTACAAGAAGTTAATTCAGTTAGGGTTTAAATTAATGTGGTTAAAGTAAACACACGCGTTAAGTGTATACGTAATCGAAAACATATATATATATATATATATATATACGTATGCTGCCTCCATATAAATGTATCTTCATGAAACGATAATTAAGCATCTCCAAAGTTCGAACTTCGAAGTGGAAACTTAAATCGGAAAGGACTTCAGGAGTAATTAATCTTAGTTCTGAAGTACTATAGTAAATGCATAATACTGGGTTATAATATTACCGGGTACGCGGTTAATTAAACCCATAACATTAACTAGATGTGTGTAGCATTTAATCATTTATATAGCAAAAGTCAAATTTACTCGAATTTCTTGTTGGTTTTTGAAATACCGAATACCAAAGTATAGAATTTCTCAACGTTTTCTTGCTTTTGGTAAAATTCAAATCTTGATTTATTTAATCATTCTTGTGTGTACAAGTACCGTCAATTTGATCAATTGATCTTTTTTTACTACACCGTCAAATAGTATCGGTTTCCGGAAGTCTGGTCATATAATTTATTAGCTGCTAATAGACAAGGCAAATAGAATTTATATGAAAGTGATGTTGATTACCTAGAACGGCACAGATTTATAAATATTACTACCAGTAAAGTGGTGATTACTAACAGAAGGGGATTTTTTTTTTTTTTAACAGAAGGGAAAAAATACTAAACGAAGACTTCACAAATGAGAATGAGTTTAATTTATGGAGATATAACGTAGATATGATATTTGCTGTTCTGTCTACTAGATGTATTTGTCACTAGATGAAACATATATTCGTTTTTCCCAATCATAGATGAAATAACTACATAGTGGATCCATATGAAGTTAAATATTTTGGATTTTCGTATTGTTATCCATATGCTTACAGTCTTTTCCATTAATAAATTCAAGTCTTTAGTTTTATTTGTCGAATTTTATAGGTACCCTTTTCTTAAATCATTTAACTTTTTTAAAAAAAATCATTTAACTTTGTATGAATATTTTGTAAGACCTAATTCAAACATATTACTGACTAAGCGCATCACAGTTATTTTGGAACGTCAGACGCATTTTGTGAAGTGTGCTCATACTGGACTGTTTGCATTCAAATTTCCAAAACGAATAGTACTAGATGGACAAATATCTATATCTTACGCATAGAAAATACGTTTGGGAGTTCCAACAATGTGTTTTGACCTCAACAAACTAGGGCATCAACAAGGCAAAATATAAAAATAATAACTTGTGAAAAAACTGGAAAATAGAATGTAGCTCGATGGTCCTGCTTCCCCTGAGTTTAATTTTTGGTACCGACTCCAAAACCAGATCGCACTATAGGCCACAAGTCTAAATTCATAGGTAGGCTATATACGTCAAACCCAATGAAATTCCAAAAAGCCAAGTTTCCTCGGTTTATTACCCATTTTGTCTCTCTTTAGGTTTGACTCTTTTTGGTTTTTACTTCCCAAGCGTGTGCACTTGTTATTAGAGATATTTTTCTCTTGAACTTTTAAATAAATTGTATATTTAGTTATTTATATAAGAAAAAAATTAGTCAAAACTTCAAAGTCTTCAAGCCCAAGCATCCATACATCTGTCTTCGTGAACATAATCAACCCTCTAGTTAATTAATCATGTCTCTCGCCTTCTAATTTTTGTTTTGACAAAAGAATCGTACGTAATGTTTATATCATACTATTTGTCTAACAAGGTTAATCATGTCTCGCCTTCTAATTTTTATATTTGACCAAACTCATTAATTTCGGTTATTACGTAATGTTTTAGATCATATTTGTCTAAATAGGGTTCAAGCACGGATGAGCAAATGAGAGAAATAGTATGTCATCATATCTAGTCTCTCAGTTTTATTAGACCATCCACTCTAACATTACCTATTGTCGTCTATCTTGTCTTGGTTTAGTTTAAAATGTCAGTTTAGATTACTTGCTGTGTAACTGGTGAATCAAAAAAAGAAATAAATAGAATAGAGAGAAATTGAATAACATGAAAGGAATGCAGTAGAAAAATGGAATAGATCCATTTATTCCTTAACAATATTTTTGTGCAATGGTTTATTTTGTATTTTGTTTAATGTTGTTTTGGAATTGATGGAATGATCATTTTATTCCATTCATGCTAAATGGTAAGTTTTTTTATGGAACTAATGGAATTGATCATTCTAAAGTATTCTATTCCAAAAATAGGTAATTCAGAGCTAAAGGAAAAAGTTATTGTATATGTGATATGTTTCTTCGTTCAAAAAAAATATGGTTCCCCTATGTTTCCCGCCTTTTTTAAGACGTTCGGATTTTCACGATAAAAATCATGTCTCATTCTCTTGGGCCTATAGCTTGTGAGTTCTTCTAAGGACCTGTATTGGGCCTTCACTATGTTTAGTCAGCAACATGGGCCCAGACTTGTCCGTTTCGTCAGTTTTTATTGTTGGTAATTTCGCAAATTTGCTTTCTAAATATAGTTTTAGTTTAAAGCAATGTTTTCAAAACTGGAACCGGAAATTCTTTTGAGTTATTATGGTTCATATGTTTCGATCGTTCCAACCATATTCGATGATATTTCTAAAGTAATATGCATTGGTTGATTTAATTTTTCTACTTTTATTATTTGGTCGAAACCTTATTCTCTCTTTTTAATAATTTCAATACAAAACATTATCAACAAAATCTTATTGAGAGTGATGTAACAACACCAGTGTATACTTTGGTTGATGTACATTAGTTTTCACTTTTCAGATTTGGATTGAGCATTTTGGAATCTAGATTGGGTCTGGATCTTACTTAAATCGCTAATAGTACTAACAAGCATTATCTATATTTGAAAAGCTGAATTATTGATGATAAGTATGTTTCCTGACAAAGGAGCGAGGCATGATGTGTGACCTACACCGACTATTTTTATTGCTTTTCCAATCATTATCTTTAGTTTCAAAATCCCACAAGTTTCTGTCTATTGAAAATGAGCATTCAATCGTTGACAAAAAAGAAAAAAGAGCATTCAACCACCAATACACATTAACTTGGTGTCGGTACTCTCGAAAGAAGATATAGTGGGTCTCTAATCCAACTTGGAGACAAGTAGTAGGATTACTTTTCACTAGAAGTCATACACAATTTGATTATTGAATAGAAGCAACCAACACGAATAAATGTCATATTTAGTACATTTAGATGCACGTATCGCATTTTCTTTTCTGGATTCTAAAAATACTTGCACTAATGTTTGGATTCTAATTATTCACACCATGGTGGATCCACGTTGGTTTCCAAAAATGTCTTAATGTTATATTTATATGGAGACAAGGTCCCCATTTAAGTGCTTGAGTTTGTTACGAGTCGTGGTTTTGTCGGGTCTATTGTCAACTAGTTAAAACGGTCCTGGACAATGCTAATTGAAACATTTGCAATACATTTCCAACATTTTTTGAAAAAACTATACAGAAATTTTTTTCTCAGACCTTCAAATTTATATATAAAATAAAATTTATTAAAATTTTTATTAAATCATCTATGAACTCAGGATCGATTCTGCAACTAGCCGGTCTCATCATGGTAGGTAGCAGATAGTTGCCAAAGACAAGGTCCATATCATAGGTAACGGCTAGAGTTCGACACGAGTCGTACCGGCGAGGTTTATGACGTTGGGTCTACTGTCAAGTTGACAGTGTCCACTAGCCGGTCTCACATCAGGGTAAACTCATTTAGTTGCTGAAGATGTATATTTACATGATAGTTGCTGAAGACGTATATGTAGGTTTCCACATCGTACACAGGATTTTTAATTCGTCGAAAATGAAGATATGCATTGATTTATCATTGATCACAAATCAATATTCTCCATTAATTAACACAAAGCCATTAGTAACGAGCTACTATGACTATCAATTTATTTATTTTATTACTATCAATTACCAAAAGAACCATAATTAAATTACAAGGGAAGAACAGTCTTTAAGATTCATCTTTAGCCGTAGGATCTAAACATTAATAATCCCAGGCGGTAGGATTACAACGCGGTTTTGCAACATAACATGCTGGTGGGTAGGGTCCCATGTTCAGAGAGGTATGTTCTTCCCTAATCATCGGCTACTCAATACTACTAAAATTACCTTCATAATAATTTCATACATTTTAGTATATGCATTAAACAAAGTAACCTCTTTCAATTTAACCGACAAAAAAAGAAAATATCAGCTTTTATTTTCTTGTTTAATTTTATTTATTTTAATGGAAAATGTGCTTTTACAATTCATCCACCGATTTTAGGTTAAATGATTTATATATGAAAGAAAAAATACGAGACGTCGATTTGATGATCTGCTCTCTCTCTCTCTCTCTCTTTTAAAAGGGCAAAATAGATTTCTTCCCCCATTCACAGACTCGCCATCGCCAGCTTTATCATCCATCCCTCTTTCTCCTCTTTTTACACACATCCCATGGCAAGAAGATGATTCACATAAACTAGGGTTCTCTCCACAAGCCACCTTCCACGTTTCATCGATCAATCATCATTCCCACCGACAATAGTCTCAGCAAGTCTTGATTAGCCAATTGTACCCAGCAGATCTCCTCAGATTCATTTCTATATCTGTACGTTCTTATTTTCTGTTCATTCCGACAAATCTACTTCCTAGTTCCTGTCTTGTTTGCTTTTTTTTTTTGCCAGATCGGGTGCTTACTTAATCTGTTAATATTCCCCTAAATAATAAATATCCTTAGCCTAAAGTGTTAGATCTCTCTTAAATGGTTTCGTTAATCTCACGGATCTCTGTTTTAACTTTTAATTAATGATTCATCTTTGCTTCCACCTGAAGACATCACTTTTAAATACTCTTAGTATCCTTGTCTTGATTGGGATCTGTTCTTTATGTCTCAAAGCTTCGAACTTTCTACACTCTCTCATCAGATCAAATCATGGCGATCAAGTCTGATAACAAAACAAGAAGCTCCGTCCAGATCTTCATCGTCTTCAGCCTGTGCTGCTTCTTCTACATCCTCGGAGCATGGCAACGAAGCGGTTTCGGCAAAGGAGACAGCATCGCTCTCGAGATGACCAACAGCGCCAACGCAGCCGACTGCAACATCGTCCCGAGCCTAAACTTCGAGACCCACCACGCGGGAGAATCAAGCATCCCTGCAGGCTCTTCCTCGTCATCAAAGGTCAAAACTTTCGAGCCCTGCGCCGCTCGCTACACCGATTACACGCCCTGCCACGATCAGAAACGCGCCATGACTTTCCCTAGAGACAGCATGATTTACCGCGAGAGGCATTGCGTTCCGGAGAACGAAGCTCCGTTGCCTTGTGCCCGCGCCTAAAGGATACGTGACGCCTTTTTCTTGGCCTAAGAGTAGAGATTATGTCCCTTATGCGAATGCGCCGTACAAGGCCTTGACTGTTGAGAAGGCGATTCAGAACTGGATTCAGTATGAAGGTGAGGTGTTTAGGTTCCCTGGAGGTGGGACTCAGTTCCCTCAGGGTGCTGATAAGTATATTGATCAGCTCGCTTCGGTGATACCGATGGAGAATGGGACTGTTAGGACTGCTTTGGACACTGGTTGTGGGGTAATAATGTGTCTTTTATGTTTGATTGTCCTGTCTGAGTTTGATATTCTTTGTGGTGCTAAACTGAAACGTTTTTGGTAGGTTGCGAGTTGGGGAGCGTACTTGTGGAGTAGGAACGTTCGGGCAATGTCTTTTGCACCGAGAGATTCACACGAGGCTCAGGTTCAGTTTGCTTTAGAGAGAGGTGTTCCAGCTGTTATTGGTGTTTTTGGGACCATAAAGTTGCCATACCCAACACGGGCTTTCGACATGGCTCACTGCTCTCGTTGTTTGATTCCATGGGGAGCTAACGGTAAGACAAGTTTCTACTTCTTTACCAAATGATTTAGGCCTGGTATTTTGAACCGAACCGATTCGGTAGGTTTTCTAAGAAAAGTTCGTTTCGGGTTTGGTTCGGCAATCCATCACTTCGGTTCTCTTTTAAAATAAACTATACCCAATCTATACCAAAGACCCGAACCAAACTAACCAAATTTTGAACCGAATTTATCCGAGATTTTAACAAAATTCAAGCAAAACCTAACCAAAATCAAACACTTTGGAAGGATTTTCAAAAACTGACTAACCAAATACCGAACCTAATTTTAATTCGGAAAGATTTTTGTTAGACCGAACTAACCAAACCGAACCCGCATGCCTAAAATGATCAGTCTCTGAATGCTGCTTTGGTGTGTTTGAACAGATGGGATGTACATGATGGAAGTTGACCGTGTGCTTAGACCCGTGGCTACTGGATCCTATCCGGTCCTCCAATCAACTGGAAAATCAACTACAAGGCATGGCAGCGTCCCAGGAGGATCTTCAAGAGGAGCAAAGAAAGATCGAGGAAGCCGCTAAGCTTCTCTGCTGGGAGAAGAAGTATGAACACGGCGAGATCGCCATCTGGCAGAAGAGAGTCAACGACGAGGCTTGCCGCTCAAGACAAGACGATCCTAGAGCCAACTTCTGCAAAACTACCGATGACACCGATGACGTGTGGTACAAGAAAATGGAGGCGTGCATTACACCTTATCCCGAGACGAGTAGCTCAGACGAAGTGGCTGGAGGAGAGCTTCAGGTTTTCCCTGATAGACTCAACGCGGTGCCGCCTAGGATCTCTAGCGGCTCCATCTCTGGTGTCACGGCTGATGCTTATGAGGATGATAACAGACAGTGGAAGAAACATGTGAAGGCTTACAAGAGAATCAACAGTTTGCTTGACACGGGGAGGTACCGTAACATCATGGACATGAACGCAGGGTTTGGTGGGTTTGCTGCTGCTATCGAATCACAGAAGCTTTGGGTTATGAATGTTGTTCCCACCATTGCTGAGAAGAATAGGCTTGGAGTTGTGTATGAACGAGGACTCATTGGAATCTACCATGACTGGTAAGTAGGAAGATATACATACATACACCTCTTCTTGGTCACGACGTCTCGAAGCTTATTGTTTCTTGTCTTGATGGTTGTCAGGTGTGAGGCTTTCTCTACGTACCCGAGAACATATGACTTAATCCATGCGAACCATCTCTTCAGTCTGTACAAGAACAAGTAAGTGTTTCTGTCTTTTTAGTTTTCAAACACTTGTCGGTTTTTGAGACTGTAATGAATGAAACTGGAATCCTTTTAGGTGCAATGCGGAGGACATTCTTCTGGAGATGGATCGTATTCTCCGTCCAGAAGGAGCAGTTATAATCCGGGACGATGTTGATACATTGATGAAGGTGAAGAGGATCATATCCGGAATGAGATGGGACTCGAAGATGGTTGATCATGAGGATGGTCCTTTAGTTCCTGAGAAGGTTTTGATTGCCGTGAAGCAGTATTGGGTTACCAACTCCACTGCGTCTCACTGAAGTATCTTTACATCCCGGCGTGACTTGACATTTTGATCTTATGATAGAGCTTTCTAGCTACATTCTCGTCTTTGTTACAGTTTTATAAGTTTCTATTTATTAATGTAATAGTTTATATTTGTTTCTTTGTCCCAGAAGCTTGGAACTTTTGAGGTGTATCATTGAATTCTCAACTTTATAATCATCGAGTTATGCTTCAAGTACATCAAAATTGTATTATGCATTCCATATGTACATATTTCTAAGCATAGCGAACAGCAAGCCTGTGATGCTGAGAGTGGATTTGTTTGTTGTGGTACATATGCCGATGCATGAAGAATTGTTATGCAGCTAGGACTAATGGCAGCTACACACTGGCTAGCTATAAACCAATAAACCGAACCTAACCAATACTTAGCAGCTGGTTAAGGAAACATCATGTATAATCTGTTAATATTCCCCTAAATAATAAATATCCTTAGCCTAAAGTGTTAGATCTCTCTTAAATGGTTTCGTTAATCTCACGGATCTCTGTTTTAACTTTTAATTAATGATTCATCTTTGCTTCCACCTGAAGACATCACTTTTAAATACTCTTAGTATCCTTGTCTTGATTGGGATCTGTTCTTTATGTCTCAAAGCTTCGAACTTTCTACACTCTCTCATCAGATCAAATCATGGCGATCAAGTCTGATAACAAAACAAGAAGCTCCGTCCAGATCTTCATCGTCTTCAGCCTGTGCTGCTTCTTCTACATCCTCGGAGCATGGCAACGAAGCGGTTTCGGCAAAGGAGACAGCATCGCTCTCGAGATGACCAACAGCGCCAACGCAGCCGACTGCAACATCGTCCCGAGCCTAAACTTCGAGACCCACCACGCGGGAGAATCAAGCATCCCTGCAGGCTCTTCCTCGTCATCAAAGGTCAAAACTTTCGAGCCCTGCGCCGCTCGCTACACCGATTACACGCCCTGCCACGATCAGAAACGCGCCATGACTTTCCCTAGAGACAGCATGATTTACCGCGAGAGGCATTGCGTTCCGGAGAACGAGAAGCTCCGTTGCCTTGTGCCCGCGCCTAAAGGATACGTGACGCCTTTTTCTTGGCCTAAGAGTAGAGATTATGTCCCTTATGCGAATGCGCCGTACAAGGCCTTGACTGTTGAGAAGGCGATTCAGAACTGGATTCAGTATGAAGGTGAGGTGTTTAGGTTCCCTGGAGGTGGGACTCAGTTCCCTCAGGGTGCTGATAAGTATATTGATCAGCTCGCTTCGGTGATACCGATGGAGAATGGGACTGTTAGGACTGCTTTGGACACTGGTTGTGGGGTAATAATGTGTCTTTTATGTTTGATTGTCCTGTCTGAGTTTGATATTCTTTGTGGTGCTAAACTGAAACGTTTTTGGTAGGTTGCGAGTTGGGGAGCGTACTTGTGGAGTAGGAACGTTCGGGCAATGTCTTTTGCACCGAGAGATTCACACGAGGCTCAGGTTCAGTTTGCTTTAGAGAGAGGTGTTCCAGCTGTTATTGGTGTTTTTGGGACCATAAAGTTGCCATACCCAACACGGGCTTTCGACATGGCTCACTGCTCTCGTTGTTTGATTCCATGGGGAGCTAACGGTAAGACAAGTTTCTACTTCTTTACCAAATGATTTAGGCCTGGTATTTTGAACCGAACCGATTCGGTAGGTTTTCTAAGAAAAAGTTCGTTTCGGTTTGGTTCGGCAATCCATCACTTCGGTTCTCTTTTAAAATAAACTATACCCAATCTATACCAAAGACCCGAACCAAACTAACCAAATTTTGAACCGAATTTATCCGAGATTTTAACAAAATTCAAGCAAAACCTAACCAAAATCAAACACTTTGGAAGGATTTTCAAAAACTGACTAACCAAATACCGAACCTAATTTTAATTCGGAAAGATTTTTGTTAGACCGAACTAACCAAACCGAACCCGCATGCCTAAAATGATCAGTCTCTGAATGCTGCTTTGGTGTGTTTGAACAGATGGGATGTACATGATGGAAGTTGACCGTGTGCTTAGACCCGGTGGCTACTGGATCCTATCCGGTCCTCCAATCAACTGGAAAATCAACTACAAGGCATGGCAGCGTCCCAGGGAGGATCTTCAAGAGGAGCAAAGAAAGATCGAGGAAGCCGCTAAGCTTCTCTGCTGGGAGAAGAAGTATGAACACGGCGAGATCGCCATCTGGCAGAAGAGAGTCAACGACGAGGCTTGCCGCTCAAGACAAGACGATCCTAGAGCCAACTTCTGCAAAACTACCGATGACACCGATGACGTGTGGTACAAGAAAATGGAGGCGTGCATTACACCTTATCCCGAGACGAGTAGCTCAGACGAAGTGGCTGGAGGAGAGCTTCAGGTTTTCCCTGATAGACTCAACGCGGTGCCGCCTAGGATCTCTAGCGGCTCCATCTCTGGTGTCACGGCTGATGCTTATGAGGATGATAACAGACAGTGGAAGAAACATGTGAAGGCTTACAAGAGAATCAACAGTTTGCTTGACACGGGGAGGTACCGTAACATCATGGACATGAACGCAGGGTTTGGTGGGTTTGCTGCTGCTATCGAATCACAGAAGCTTTGGGTTATGAATGTTGTTCCCACCATTGCTGAGAAGAATAGGCTTGGAGTTGTGTATGAACGAGGACTCATTGGAATCTACCATGACTGGTAAGTAGGAAGATATACATACATACACCTCTTCTTGGTCACGACGTCTCGAAGCTTATTGTTTCTTGTCTTGATGGTTGTCAGGTGTGAGGCTTTCTCTACGTACCCGAGAACATATGACTTAATCCATGCGAACCATCTCTTCAGTCTGTACAAGAACAAGTAAGTGTTTCTGTCTTTTTAGTTTTCAAACACTTGTCGGTTTTTGAGACTGTAATGAATGAAACTGGAATCCTTTTAGGTGCAATGCGGAGGACATTCTTCTGGAGATGGATCGTATTCTCCGTCCAGAAGGAGCAGTTATAATCCGGGACGATGTTGATACATTGATGAAGGTGAAGAGGATCATATCCGGAATGAGATGGGACTCGAAGATGGTTGATCATGAGGATGGTCCTTTAGTTCCTGAGAAGGTTTTGATTGCCGTGAAGCAGTATTGGGTTACCAACTCCACTGCGTCTCACTGAAGTATCTTTACATCCCGGCGTGACTTGACATTTTGATCTTATGATAGAGCTTTCTAGCTACATTCTCGTCTTTGTTACAGTTTTATAAGTTTCTATTTATTAATGTAATAGTTTATATTTGTTTCTTGTCTTGATGGTTGTCAGGTGTGAGGCTTTCTCTACGTACCCGAGAACATATGACTTAATCCATGCGAACCATCTCTTCAGTCTGTACAAGAACAAGTAAGTGTTTCTGTCTTTTAGTTTTCAAACACTTGTCGGTTTTGAGACTGTAATGAATGAAACTGGAATCCTTTTAGGTGCAATGCGGAGGACATTCTTCTGGAGATGGATCGTATTCTCCGTCCAGAAGGAGCAGTTATAATCCGGGACGATGTTGATACATTGATGAAGGTGAAGAGGATCATATCCGGAATGAGATGGGACTCGAAGATGGTTGATCATGAGGATGGTCCTTTAGTTCCTGAGAAGGTTTTGATTGCCGTGAAGCAGTATTGGGTTACCAACTCCACTGCGTCTCACTGAAGTATCTTTACATCCCGGCGTGACTTGACATTTTGATCTTATGATAGAGCTTTCTAGCTACATTCTCGTCTTTGTTACAGTTTTATAAGTTTCTATTTATTAATGTAATAGTTTATATTTGTTTCTTTGTCCCAGAAGCTTGGAACTTTTGAGGTGTATCATTGAATTCTCAACTTTATAATCATCGAGTTATGCTTCAAGTACATCAAAATTGTATTATGCATTCCATATGTACATATTTCTAAGCATAGCGAACAGCAAGCCTGTGATGCTGAGAGTGGATTTGTTTGTTGTGGTACATATGCCGATGCATGAAGAATTGTTATGCAGCTAGGACTAATGGCAGCTACACACTGGCTAGCTATAAACCAATAAACCGAACCTAACCAATACTTAGCAGCTGGTTAAGGAAACATCATGTATAATCTGTTAATATTTTTTTTTGTATTTATGTATATGTATTATTATTTGCTTAGACAAAATTGTTATTGAGCAAAAGGGGTTTGGGGGACAAACATTTCTTTTGCAAGAATTGACATTTCCACATTTTCTTTCATGTGATGTAAAGTAAAAACAACAAGAATTTGAGCTGGATATAGTCTTGACTGTTGAAAGGCTATGACTCAACTTGCAACTCTTTTGTCTCAGTCTTCTTTGAGAAACTGAGACTGGACTGTATAACTTTCTTAGCTCCTGAAAAGAACACACAAGGACACATGAACACAAGGAACAAAGATAACAAGATACGATTCTTGTAAGTCATGAGGGGAATGTATAAAGCACCTTTCTCTGGATTCTTCTTGATCGAATCAACAACTGTTGATTTCCAATCTTCGTACTTAGCCTCCTCCATCTTCTTGTGTCTTTTGTAACAAGAAGACTGCAGAAGCTCCAATTCAAATGTAGTGTGAATCAGTAAACGCTCAGAAGTTTGGGAACAAGTAGGTACATTTTGATGATCACAAATAAATGTGAGTCTAGAATAGATTACAGGTAAGAAGTTAATAGCCATAAAAGTACCTCATCATCAGATGAATATCCACCATCCTCTAGTCTCCTCTTTCCAGGTAACACATCAAGCAACTCTGAGAAGAATGTTGCACATAATCAATTATTTTGCTCGACTGATATATGTCCAGACAAGATCAATGACTAACCATACCTCGGTTTTCTTTAACGTCTTTTGCATCTTTCTTTTCCTTGGAGACCCCAACACAGTCAAAGCAAAGGTCTGTCATGGAGGTCGAGACCTGTTTGAATAATCCATACAGCTCTAAATTAGCACATGGGCAATCAAGTCAGGCATTACTGTGTCTGAATGAAACAAAAATGTCACTCACACAAGAGAATTCAGATTCTGATGTTCCACAAACCTCAATCAGCCTAAGCTTATCAACCTTGAGCTGCAAAACAGATAAAACGAAGCTTGATATTTAGATACGTTACACAAACACAGCCCAAAAGGGTAACTCAGAACATCCATCTAAAAGGAAAAAAAACCGAGGTATTAACTAAACTACCTTCTGCTTTTTGGCACAAAGATAGAAAGCAGCAGCTGTAAATACAGGTCTAGTGAAGTCAGCACTTGCCCGTCTTGACGCTGGTAGTGATGCAAGAAACCTCTCCTTATAACTAGAGAGAGCAACCAAAAGAGAAAGAAGACAAAAGTTAAGAAAGCAAACATGACAATAAAACATTTGATCAAACACATAGAATGCATGGTACATGGTAAGAACTGAAAACGAATTATATATCAAGGGAGCTTACGAAGATAGCATAGTTTGCACGGATTTGATTATCCTAACGCACCCAAATTGAACTGCCAATTCTTTTATATTAAGCTTAATCCTGAAATAGACAAAATAAGACATCATTTAAGATAACGTTTTGCAACTAAAATATCTAATCAAGATCAACATTCATACTTAAAGTGGAAACTAATTTTGGAAAAGGAAACCCACTTGAACCCAATAACGTTCTGGAGGCTATTGAATGATCTGGTGTACGCCTTTTCAGACATACCACTCAACTTCACCGCTGCTTGTCTATCGAACAAAGCATCTAACCTATAACAGATTCCGTGCTAGTTAAGTAAAGTAAGCTATCTCGGTTACCCACAACGCAAACTGTATCAACCGAATGATCAATTAGCGACATTACCGAGACGCTGCGATTTCCAGACATATCACAGCTTTACAGATCTCACCCTGCAATCAATCCAAACAAATAAAAATCCAATTTAAGAATCAAAAAGTAAAGACCGATCAAGTTGTAGATTCAGCATCGGATGACTTACAACGCCGATGATGGATGAATCGAACTGAGCATCACAAAGACGGCGAATCTCTGCAGCTTTTCGGACCACGAGGTTGTTGTTAGAGAGATCAAGCTTTCTAGCTATGTTGGAGATATCCATAAATTTTTTTGCGTGATCGTTGAGATGAAAAAGACAAGATCCAAGTGAGATATTTTCAAGAGATGCCAATGGAAATAAAGCTTATGAGAAATGAGAACTGCAACTTAAAGAAAAGAAAAATAGAAAATATAAAAAGGTTGCCAACGTTTGGCGGGACTAACTAAAATTTAGCCGCGCTTGAAATTTTGTCTTCTCTCAAGCCTTTTGTAAATGGGCTTTAATGAAGGTCTTGGTTTGGCCGATATAACATCCATGTTATGATCAGCGTGTTTAACTTAGGCAGCTGAATAGAAGTGTAGTCAATGAAGGAAAATAGGTATTTAATTTTTCAACTATTTATAACTTATATGTTTATTTTCATTTATTAGCAGAATGGTACTTTAATTTATAGTTGATTATACAATGTAGGACTAAAAAATCAATCATCAACTAGCGAGCTGACAATGTTACTATTAGTCCGAACAAATTCATAAATTGGAAAAATCATATATATTTACTGTAGATCTACTCTCTAACTAAACTATTTTTGTGGATTTCAATATTTCATATATTCCACCAATCCAGAATCAGATTTAAGACTCTTTAGCTAGGACTGCAAAATCTTTTCATGAAGCTACGGTTGTTTTATTACGGGAGTTCTAAGATGCTCCAAACTTAAGTAATAGAATAGCCGTTTGATGTCAAAAAAAAAAAAAAAAAACAAAACTATTTTTGTGGAATAATACCAACTATTTTAATAATGAACATATCTTTAGAACTTAGTAAACATGTCGTGATATCCAAAATAAAACACAATAAAAGGAAACAAATGTATATTTGACTAACGTCATCAATACAGTGTTTTCGTTCGCTTTTACACCAACAGAAGAAAAAAAACAAAGCAAATAAAACAAAGAGAAGTCTTTTTGTTGTTGTTGTATACAACTTATCAAGCTAAATAGCGGTAAAGTTTCCGGTCCGTATTATCCCTTTCCAAGAAATCACGTTCAATGAGCGACTCGATCCTCTTCTTTATCTCCGTCGGATTAGCCAAGAACCGCGGCTGCAACTGTTTCGTCACTTCTGCTATTATGTTGTTGTGGTCCAGTATCTTCCTCGACTTCATGATCCTCACTATCGCAGCTTCAATCTGAGGCTTCCTGTCTTCCTCTACTCTCTGTCTCGTCTCTTGCTTCTCCGGTTCTGTCTCCTTCTGCGCCACCACCGTTCCTATCTTCACTTTGTAAAACTTGCTTGCAAACTTGTCGTTCACAACAAACAAATCATCCTCTCCTATGTCTTTGCTCATGGGTTCTTTCTTTATCACGTTTTTGCCTTTCACACACGCAAGCGACTGCAAACAACGTTTAAGATCTGGTGCTGGGATTTCAGTAGCCTGTTCGATCTCCTTGTAGCTGAGTCGGTCGGAGTTGTTGAACAGCATGAGGACGCACATCTGGAAAGTGGACACGTTCAGTTCGTGTTTCTGACCCTTTCCAAATACGGCTTTGATATCGGCTGTGCCCATGTTAGTCTGCCAAGACAATCTTCTACCGGTATGGGTTCCGAGGTAATAAGAACGGAACTTCTCACAGAGAACAGAGACTTCAGCTGGGAGATTACAAGGTACTGCAGGCTGTGTAGGCCAAGAACCAGTTGTAAGAACCTGAACGATAAGTGTTGGTCCTTCCGAAAGCTCAGGGTGGCTGCCGTAAAACCCTCGCATTGTGTCCTCTGAAGTCTTCATATCAGTGAACATGCCTTCCAGCTTTGAAGTGAACTGATAGCCACACTCCGTCTTCAGTTTCACTATCAGACTTTTCTCTGCGTCATCCGACACGGTTTTGCCAGAGAGAAGCCTTTTAGCCAAATGCTGCTTGTAGTACTTCTCAAACACGTCTTTCTCTTGTAAGTACCGGAACAGCATCATAACTTTATCAAGGATGACCTCCACATCCACATCGGCAATACCCTTGAGTCCTTTCCGTAGCTTGTCATCAACGAACAGGGAGATGAACTCAGGAGAACGAGCATTCAAGTTGATGAAATACTCGAACGAAGAATTCGAAGCGTTCTGAAACGTTTTATCATTACCAAACGCAGTGCTGATGATCTTATCATACTTATCCCTCTCATCCAATAACCGCTGCACGAATTCCACCGGATCCTTTGACTTCTCCGGATCAGTAACCAGTTGCTTCCCCATCTCCCTTAGATGCGAGGTCATAACATCTCTAACAGTAGCAAGACCATTAGTAACCCTGCGGAACAAGTTGTACATTCTACCCAAATCCTCATACTTATCATTCAAAAGCATATTAACGAGACCAGAATTCTCCATGTGAACCAGCCTCTGCATGTGGTTAGCAATCATCTCTCTCTCAACCACACTAGTAATCTTGTCTTCACTCTTGGCATCCAAGTAGTGTCCCACCCTATCAATCTCCTCAGTCAGACGCTTCTCAGCTTTCTTCAAGTAATCCCCACAATCACAAGACTCAATAAACTCCTGAGACTCGACCTTGTAAAACTCAGAAGAAGCCTCCAGAAAGGGCTTCTCGAAATCATCCTGATACACAGACTCACCCAAGTCCATAAACATCTTCGTCACATTCCTCACCAACCCCCTGTCAATAACCTCACCGGTGCGCTCCCTGTGGACAAGATCAAGAAGCGTGTTGAGAAGCCTGGTATGTATCTTAGGGGAATGCACAACGTTGTCCCTCCACAGACTAAGCCCCATGGGATGAACGTGAGGCTTTTTGCTGCTCTCGATGTAAGTTCTATCCATATACATGAGGATGTCACGTATCATCTCCAACGCCTTGTTGTGCTCATTCCACTTCTTGTTGAGCTCTTCCAAAAAAGCTCCTCCCTGAGCTGCCTCGATGAGCTTCGCTTTCTCCTTGAGATGACCAGTCATGGTGGCGATGAAGCCGGTGTAGAGCTTCTCGCCAAACTTGTGGAGAACCATGTTGTACGCGTTTCTGAGTCCAGAGATTCAAAATCAATACGCATCAGATCCTAAAATTCGAAATCTACTAAGATTCTACGGAGATAGGTAAGGAGACCTGTAAAGCTCTTCGAAGCTGAGACCGCTAGCATCTTGATTGTAAATCTGATGGATCGCACGCTCGAGAATCTGCCAGGTTTTATCGGCGTACTTGGGATCCACCACGACGCGGTGCTTGAACGCCTCAATCTGGAAATTCCTCTTCTTCTGGTTATTACTCATATTCAAACGCCCTGGAGACGGAAGAAGAAGAAGATATACGACCTGAATCCGAGCAATCAAAAATCCAAAAAGCAACGGGAATAATAATCGAATCCGAGGAAAAAGGAATAGATCGAGGAGATCGGAGACTAACCGGGGAGAATCGGGGAAGGGGAGATGATCGGATTAGGGTTTGGGATGTGTTGTTCTTGGCTTCCACGGAGAGATTTGGGGGAAAATAATAGAATAACGAGAAGTTGAAGGACAAGTATGGATATATATTTTTTTTTTTGTTTTTGTTTTGCAGCGTCCGGGGGTAGAGAGAGAGAGATAGGATCATATAGGAGAAAGAGATTTGAAGGTGGAGGTTTTGTTGAAGATTGATTAGAAAGGAAGGATAGGGGCGGAAGCAAAAAACAATAGAAGCGGACGTCTCTGCTCGTGGGTTTCCGAACCATATACTATATAATATTATTATTATTACTATAATTTACATTTTGTATGGTTTTGTGTTTTGACATGTTGGTTTAACCCAATGATATTTTAACTCTAAATGACAATTTGGCAAAGAATACTACACGGATTAAAAAAGTTACAAATATAATTTTTTTTGTCATCAGTTACAAAATTTAATAGTATATCTTTATTTAATGAACAATTAAATAATGAAAATAATTTTAAATAAGATTTTATTGATTATTTAAATGGGTAAAAAAATATGTAAAGTCACATTAAAATATATAACAATTATTTTTGAGACAATAAAGAATCCTACCTACAATAACATTTTTTGGGAAACAAAATAAGCATTAAGAAATAATACTATTTACAGATATATTAGAGTAATATACTCCATTCGTTTCATGAAAAATATTATTTTAATTTTTTACATAAATTAAGAAAATCATTAAAATACATTAATGTATTTAATAAATATAAATATTTAACCAATAGTGTTTAAGATAAATAAAATTATTATATTTTACAATTACTATTAAAGTTAAACTAAGTGTAAATTGCATTAAATTTTTAAAATAACACTTTTGTATTAAAAAAATTCAAAATGACAATCTTTATAAAACAGAAAGAGTATCAAACATGACATTTTTCTTATCAATCAAAAATTGACTGTCTGAATCGATTGTAAAGGAACATTTGAGGTCTGAAAGAAATGTTTTTTTGGTCAAATCAAATGTTTGATATATTGTACGTTCGTGTGTATAAAGATCAAACCTGAATCCGACCAAACAACTAAGGACTAGAAGGGATCACAAAATCATTAAAACCAATCTACAATTAAAATGGAGAAGACAATATGAAGTTTACAGCGTTGATAAACATCAGGTGGTAGCATTAGGGATAGTGGAAATTGCTGGAAAAGAAAAGAGAAAAGCATATATAGATAGATCATCTATCATAGATGTTAAATAAAATATATTGGAGATTTTGAAACTTTGAAGATGGAGGTTCTGTTTGAAGATGACACGCTGGAATACAAGCAGACACATTTATTAATAGGTTCCACAACCTTTCAGCTGTGTGAGCCACATTAATTAAGTTTTATTAGCAGACATCATTAGCCTGAAAATCAAAGCATAGTCATGGTTTCGTTAATTGAACGACCCACCAATTGGTAACTCAATGCTGATTATGTTTCTGTGCTCTCTTGTAACTTTTTATATATAAAAAGGCGTGATAAATGAAACGTGAATGCACAGGTGCACAGGTCTACTTCAGCTAGATGTTGATATTGAAGTTTACTGATGTGCGGAAATATCTATAACAAACCATTACTTATACAAATGGTCTAATGAGCCGTAGAAAGCTTTCTTATGATTGGGATTATACGTAGGCTTGATTTGTTTTCCCTCATACTTGGGTCTTTGTCATATATAGTTTGGTTTGCTGACCAGAGGAAGCATGGACTGGAGCCTCACTACGAGAATGATGGAGTGATCATTAGTGATGCATGGATGCAAAGATGGTTATGTATACCCAAAACCTTGCCGAGATGACTTGCCTCTTGAAACCAAACGCTCTCTTTGCTGCTGTATAAAACTCAGAAACGTAAACGCACATGTTTTTGTTCAGTTTGCGTTTTGGTTCACGTCTGCGTTCACATGTACATAAAAGATAGCATGGTTCTGATTTGGTTTGTTAGCAGCATAAAGTAGACTAGATTACGTAGTTTAGTTGAATACCTAGTATATCTGAAATTTTATTTGATGTCTTTTTATTCGAGATGTGGTATGGAGTCATAGGACCATACTATATACTGTATATTTCAGAGTGACTCGTGTCGCATCAAGTAAAGATTCGAAACTAGTGAAACCTTTTGTTCACGCTCTTTATCTACCTTGCATATGTTCAAATACGTCCAACACATAGAATGCTGATCTCCAAATACCAAAAACACCCTTCGTCGTCTTTTGAGTATACTCTCCGGTATAAGGAGAATTCAGACATCATACCCTTTCCGACAAACCAAAAAGTCAAAGAAAGTGTGACATAGGTATCTGCTAATGGATAAACATGTCGATAATATCAATCATTGTCTCACAACTTATATCATTTTAGATCCAGTTCATAGTTATTTGAGAAAAAAAAGAGTCTGTTCTTTTGTTTCTGATGGCGTTAGAACAAGAAGCTGAAGCTGAAGCTGAAGCTGGAAGAGAGACTTCTTCGGTTTCCACAAGATTTATAAGGAACAGAGATCTATACCTCTTCTTGCCTTCCCTCTTAGGCTTCTCAGATGGAAACGATAACGTTGCTTCGTGGCGTGAGAGAATCATTCTAGTCAACCCTTTTACACAAGGAATGATCGTACTCGAGGAGTCATCAGGATTGAATCCTCTGCTTCGCGACTTACTTGAACCACGCGAGGAAGGTCATCCTCCAGCGTCCAGGGCTTCCATCGATGCGATGCGGGTCGTTGATGTCGACGGTTGGGGAGGAGAGTGTGTGATATGTTTAGAGGAACGGAAGGAGGAGGATACGGCGAAGGAGATGCCGTGTAAGCATAAGTTTCATGGAGGATGCATAGAAAAATGGTTAGGGTTACATGGGTCGTGTCCTGTTTGCAGGTACGAGATGCCTGTTGAGGGAGATGAGGTTGAGAAGAAAAGAAGCGATGGGGGAGAGATTTGGGTTATGTTTGGTAGAGATTCTTCTGGTCATGATGGTGGAAACCGTGATGGTAACACTGCTGGATCTGGTGGCACATGATGTGTTCTTCATTCCTAGAATTAAGGTTTAGAATAAATTTTGTAAAAAGTCTTGTGCTTTATTTCTTCTGTTTTTTTTTTTCATTTTCTTCCATAAAGACTTGGTTTTTGTTTCTTGAATTTCATGTATTTAAGTTAGGTATTTTCAAGAACTCTTTAGCTTTCCACCCACAGGAATCAATATAATATATATGGACGGATAATGCATAGACACGATGTATATTTTAACATATCTTATCAAAAGAGTCAGGTTTCTTGTAACCTAATAGACTGGTCCTATTTGTTGGACTTGGAACATGTTTCCATGACCTTGAAACTATTTAAACTCAGACCCCTTCATCTGGTTTGATCTCCATAAACTGAAGCTTTCTGAGCTCTCTGATGATGCCAACGAGCAGTCAACTGAACTTCTCGTCGGTTCAATCCCTCTGTTTTCTTGTTTCTTGGGACCCAAGAAATCGTATTCTTCCTCAGCCTCGTCATATTCAGAACGGACACAGCTTCTACTCGTCATCGATGCTGCTCCATAGATATTAGAAGATTTGTAACCGGAGAGAGTTTCTTGAGCTTTCATTAGCACTGACTGTAAATATTTCCCCTGCGTTTCTATCCTCACTTGTAACTTCCTCTGCACGTAAAACAAAAGCAGAAACGTTCACGCTTCTAAAGCAAGGAACCTCTCACTGTACACATTGTGGTTCATTCAGAAGCATAATGTTATTACTTCGATTTGTTCGTGAAGCTTCTTCTGGTCTTCCAATTGTATTTCTGTCGCCTCCTTGATTTGCAAGTTTCTGCTATTACGGATACGACACAAATAAATTCAAAGAGGTTGAACGCTAGCTATGAAAATATAGTATTATTTATTTTATGATGATCATTACTTGTTAGGTTCATCATCTTTTTCTTTCGTGACAATAACGTCTAGTTGATATCCAAAATCTTCGTGACTCTGACATTCTTGGGATTTAGCAGCTGCACATAAGAAAACATCATCAAAACCAAGGATCAGGATAGACTAAACGCACTTGCTCAGATCAGAAATAACAATAAATATGAGGATTAACAGATAAAGCATCATATCAGTAATCAAATAGTTTCTAACCATCCTGCTTGTTATTAACGAATCTCTGGCTTATCCCAAGGCGACATTTCTGAAGAGTAAAAAGAAATAGAGCAAGAATCAGCCAATTTAGAGTTTCTAAATAGGCAAGAAAATGAGTTAAGTTAAAAGCAATATTTCGAATCGATGAAGTTTGTTAAGGGACCTGTAAATGACTCTTGAGATGGTACAAAGTAAGTTCAGGAATGTCAAGAATCCTCATCAACCCCTTAGGCGTCGCCTCTAAAACCACCACATATATAACAAAACAAAAAGAAAAACTAACAAAGAAATAAGACCTAACCACCCAAACTTGATAAGGTTTCAAAAGGACAAAGGGAACTGAAACAGAACTGTTTGGTCCCCCGAGTTGATTAACGGCGTCGATGAACCTGTGATGAAGCTCATAACTCCATCTCAATCTTGGTTTAGCTTCCTCTGCCTTGTGATTCTTATCATTTTCCATCTCCTGTAATAATTAACATCAAGAATGGATCAAGACGATTGGGTTTGTTGGCACAGATATGGAGATTATACTTTACAAGTAGTTGTTGGAGTCTTCTCTTTCTTGTCTTGGTCTTTATAAACTTATTCTAACACCATATCTGGAAACCTGAGTGGGGTTCTGTTGGTGGATCGAATATATGCTCTCTTGACCCTTTCCTCTTTCTTTTTTCTTTGTTTTATTTTTTACTTTTTCGCATTTTACGTTTTAGTATTTGACTATTTGTTTCCCTTTCCTTGAATACCTCCGGGTTTTACACCGTTTTTTGATAATATATATTTTAAAATTTTGGAACTTTTGTGTAATTTTTTTTCTTTGACTTGAAGTGTTTAGACAGAATCTATGGTACCCGAGGTCAGAGAAGAATAAATGTTGTACACTAATTAGGTTATGGTCTCTTTACTCGACATCTATCCTAATGGACACTTAGTTAACATGAATATCACACTTCTTTATAGGTCATTTCGATCAAATAAGGGTGTCTTCGTTTCACCATCCAGATGATCCATTTAGATGGAAATGAAATTGTTGTTCGTTTAGATATAAAATTACAAGTCCTCTAAATGATCAAACTAGATGAGTTTTAAATTTTAGTCTAAAATAACTCATTCGGATGAATCATTGAGATGAGTTTAATTGGTGTATCTGGATTAAGATAAATCTGTCCAAATAACAAATGACGAATTCTGCCAATAACACAAAAATGTTATTTCCTTTCAAAATTACCAAAAACATATTTTTCTGCCAAAACCGTAAAACCATATTTTCTCGACAAAACCACAAAAATGCATTTTACATCCAAAATGTATTTTTCCGCAGAAATCACAAAACACATTTTTCCGCCAAAACCGCGAAAAACGCATTTCCCTCAAAAACCGCAAAAACGCATTTCTCCGCCAAAAACATGATAACGCATTTTTCCGCCAAAAACGCGAAAACACATTTTTCCTTCAAACCCGCAAAAGCGCATTTTTCCGTTGTTATTATAGTTAAATTTTAATACAAATCTAAATAAAATTTTATAAATTTATATGAAATAATAATTTATGAATGTCATAATGTTAATTTTAAAATAATTTTAGTGTAAATATATTGTATACTAAATAATAAAGTTTATATAGTTAAAATTAACATCAAACATATGATTAAATTAAAACAAGGTATATTTGTAATTTGTTTATTAAACTCATCTGAATGGAAATAGAAATAAAGAAACGAACATTAAATCCATTCAGATGGTTCATCTAAATAACTAATCTGAATGAAAAACGGGCAGTCCTAGAATCTAGAGGAAAAACGAATAGTCCATAGAATCTAGATGAAAAACGAACAGTTCCTAAAATCTAGATGGATCATCTGGATGGATCATATAGATGAATCAGCTAGAGCTAGATGAAGATGAAAGATAGAGAAATGAACATGTCCTAATTTTATATGAATATTATTTGAAAATAGACTACGGATTACACCAAACTGTTTATTTGATAAAGAGAACTGTCGCCTTGACTGGTGAGCTAAACCTCCTCCAGCCTCTGGTGTTAGATCAGGATCTGAGATTTGGCTATAATTTACTTCTTCCTCAAGGTTGATTCTGCTCAAGGTGATCTAGCTAAGATCTTTTTCGAAGTGGATGTATAATATTTTCGTTGTACGGAATCATATTACTTTTTTTTTGGTAAAAATTTAAATACTTTAAAAAGATTCAATTTTCTCAGTGATCATTTATAATTTTCTTTTTAAATCGAGTTAAAATCAAACTAAAAACTAATCTGAGTAAACTGAATTGAACATAGACTACAAATTTGGACAATTTCTCGATTTGTGCGTATCATTTTTGTGCAGGGACCATGCTAATCTTCTCTGTATCGTTCCAATTTTATCGGATGTCCCCGAGATATCTTAATAAAAAGATTCAAATTTTATGGTTAATAATTAGCCACTTTATGCTTATTTTGTTGCTATTATAAATCACAATAAATGAGAAAAAGATACAGTAATTTTTTTCAGACAATAAAGGCACTCACATTGTGATAGATTTTAGCATTAATCTCTCAAACTCTTTAAAAACTTTTTAATTAAAATATTATTATTTCTAATAAAAGATTCTTCTTGAGAATTCTTAATACGAATGGCCTAAGGATTCCAATCAAAGCAATAAGAGATGCCTGCATGGCGGTCAACACGACAAGGGGCTGGTTCATAAATGTACCAAAGGCATTCTCTACAAACTCCAAATTCACTTTTTGGAGTATCATCTCTATCTACCCTGAAAATATCAAATGCTACCTTATTTCCGGGCCACTCGAAAGTGCAAGTGTACCTCGTCGTTTTACGGAGATTGACACGAAACCTGAAATCAAAGCTAGCTCCAGGTAAGAGCTCTTTTACCCCCAGATCTTTCTCTTTATTCCTGCAATGCGCGATCAACTTTGCTTGTGTGGTCAATTTGTTAATAACTACGACATGTTTAGGTGCGAATGGTAAAAGCCCATCAGTGGACGAGAGGTTTCCAAAAGATGATGATGTTTTGAGGACAACTAAGAATGAGAGTAGCACTATTAATATGGAATGGTTACTTGTGGAGGAAGCCATTGATGGGACTAAAGAGTTACTTTGTGAAATGATCAAATTCTTCTTGATTTCGAAAGTAGTATTTATAGATGTAGTAACATTCTTTAGTAAAAACTGTAGATATTATAAATCGACGTAATCACAGTTAAATATGTATAATCTTTTGGTTATAAATAAATGTGTAGATTGTAAACATGTTATTTAGTAGTATTCAAAATGACATCTAGCTTTAATGTTCTTTAATTAATTTTTTTTTTAAAAAAAAATGGGTAGATCTTTGAAATATTTTATATTGTTCTCTAACTAAAACAAGAAATTATGATTAAGAAAAAAAAATATTTTTAGAAATTAAAATGGTAAACTTAATAAAGCAAAATTTGAAATCATGATTGATGTTTATCACTCAGAAACACATAGAACATAATAATGACGTTAATTATGATTGGAGGAGTTTTTGCAGTAGTTGTAAGGAAAGGAGAATCAAAGAATGTAACGATGAAATAATAACTTTAACACGATAAATAGCATCATAAACCACTTTTAAAAGAAGAAACACCCTCTACCTTGTTTTTCTTTAAAGACATCCACGGCAAAGAAAGTGAGCCGATCATATACCAAACAACTCTTAAAGAAAACCATTTATAAAATAATGTATATAAAAAGCATATATGCATGGCTGTAAATGACCACAACGATGATCCAATGACATGGAAAGAGGCGCCCAAACACTCTGCTAAAGTTTTATCCACTTTGAGATTATTATTCCTAGGTGCTTTGTCCACTTTATTTGTTGAATGTTTTCTAAGTTTTTTTTTTTTTTGCGTTAGAAATGAAACGATGAGTAATATTAATTCATCTGTATACAAAATACAAAACATTCATCTTGGCTGAAGCTCATAACTCCATCTCGGTTTAGATTCCTTTGCCCCGTGATTCGTATCAATATTTGTGGTGGATCTACAAAGTCTTTATAATTTGTTGTTGGTCTTTTATCTTGAACCATTCAAAAAAAAAAAAAATCTTGAACCATTCTTGATTTTTATTGAAGAGAGCTTTTAAGATCCACCACAAGTATTATCAAATATCGTTTCTGATTTAGAGAGAACATAAACAAACATAATGAAATTTCATGTTTATATGAAAATATAACAATTATTAAAAGAGAATAAAAGTGACAAATATGTAACAACTTTGTCAAACAGTTACAGAAAATGATTTCAAATAGCAAACCTTTTTTTTTTTGAAACAAGCAAACATTTATTTATTTCATTTATAACGCAACAATACAAAAGAAATATTTATTTTCTTGATATGAAAGAAAGATAACTATAATTTTTTTGATATGATTAAGAAATCCATGGAAAACAGTAAGGAGAGCCTCCATCGCGTCTGATACGACATGGACCTGACTCAGATATATGCCAAATACATTCTCTGCATACACCACACGTACTTCTTGGATTATCGTCTCTATCAGCTCTAAAGATGTCGAATGTCTTGACGTTTCCATTCCACGAGAAAGTGCAAGTATACACGGTTGTTCTGCGTATGTTAAGATGAAACCTGAAATCGAAACTTTCATCAGTTAGTATCGCTTTAAAGCCTAGATCTTTTCCTTTGTTCCTACAGTGCAAGACCATTCCTTCACGTGTGGATAATTTGTTAGTGATCACAACATGTTTAGGTAAGAACGGCACATCTCCATCGACAGAGTATCCCAATGATAACGAAGTTCTGAGGATAACTAGAAATGTTATTAACACGAAAATGTAGTGGCGGTTTGTTGAGGATACCATTGATGTGTGTTTTACTGGTTTGTAATATACAATATAGTTTTGTTTTATGGTAGTAGTATTTATTGCTTTGTTTTACTGGTTTAATAACTTCTTATTACTTCCATTGATAAAAAAGAAAGAAATCTGCCATTCAAAAAAGTATGTGAAAATCTGGAAGATATAACTCATATATAAAGATGCAATTACAAGTAAACACAGTTAGTGATTAGTTAATAATCTAATAAATAGCATAACCAAAATTCTCTCTTATTTAATTTTGGCTAAAAAGATACTATAATTTTCTCTTTTTTGTGACTAAATAGTTTCTTTAACTCTTTTTAAGCAATAAAAATGGTAAGATAGTGTTTCAGTCTATAATGGTGTTGTTTAGTAGTTTTTCTTTACATGCCTATGCAATTATTACCTTTTCAGACCTATGTATCTGTACTACAGATTCTGTAGACTGTAGTAACAATTACATAACTTCAATAAAATGATAACAACAATAATAAGAATATTAATGAAAACTTCATATACTTTATTTTTAAAACTTCATATACTTTATTATTTAGTTATTAATAAATTTAAGGAGTATATAGTTTGCACTTATTCGTAAAACTAATGAATGCGTGTTTTTGGGATACACTTAAGAACCAAACATATGTATGTCATGGGCCATGGCTAAGGTGGAGTCTGCATGTAACTAAAGAGATCAAAATATTGTTCCTGATGAGGAGAAAGATGGATCCAGTATATAAAAGGTTTTCCTGGACCCATAAGAAGCAATCTTGAGTATTTGAAGAGAGAGCAAAGCCATCCATTTTTAAAGCTCGAACTATAGATATAGTTGATCGGAATCATGAATCGTATAATGTTAGAGTCGGAACTCCTCTATACTAGAAAAACTCGAATCACGAATCGTATAACGTTAGACTCCTGTGTATAGCGGATCGGAATTTTTAAGCAGTTATGCTTGAAAAAGCTACAAGATTCTGACATATAGTCATATAGATGGTACATTACATATTCATTGGGGATATCCTGGTAGAACACATAGGCACATACTTGAGAGAATTCACACAGGCCATGTACTAGCGGACGTGGATAGAAATAAAATGTCGCATAGTGCCACGTTATTGTATCATCCTATGCATTTATACGAATATTTCTAGGGACACCAAAAGAACTTTCCCATATTAATAACCAAACAATTCCACGTGGCAAATGAATGAAATCTTATGAGTGGCACAGAAAGAGAGATCAAAAAGAGCTGAAAAAGATTGCAAAAAAGCTCACTTTATTGCAGCAACATGTGGCTCTCCCATCTCTACATGTCCCCACACTTGTTTTCTATCTGTGTGGCTCTGCGCGATCCATTAATACCAACCCCATACTTCTTATACATATATATACTCTTCTCTCACATCTTCTGTTAAAGAACAACACACATACCATCAAGTCTAATCTCTGCTTCCCTTTCTTGTTTCTTCTGTCCGGTTCTTACTTGCAAAGATTAGTATGTCAGAACTTAGAGATACTCCTATAAAATTGTTTGGGTGGACAATTACATCTTCTTTGTCCCCTGTTCTTCACGGCATGGAGAGTTCTTCCTCATCTTCTTGTCCCTCACTTGGACTACACATGGTATTTTTCCAAGTTGAATATAAACACGTTTTTCTATTGTTCTACTGTTAAAACTTTTGCTTGTATAGTAAGCGCAATATTTCTTAGGGTTAGTATTTACTCAGTCACATAATTAATGAAAAGAAAGATGAAACCGTAGAGAAAAATGTACTCATTCTTCTTTGTTTAAGGCTTTAAGAGTTCCTCTAAATTCACAAGAAAATACTTAAAAATAGAATCCTATTTTTTTCTAATCTTTATCAGTTTTAAACTAGTTTCATGATGTTAATTCTTACCTTCCTCATATTTTTAGATGAACAACCAATCTGCTACTGATATAAGTGAACAAGACAACACAAGTCTTCAGAGATCATCTGATCTTAACAAAGAGTCAAAAGAAACATCTGAGAACAGCTATGACCAACACAGCGAGATCACAACAACTACTACATCGGACGAGAAAACAACTGAACTGAAGAAACAAGACAAGATTCTTCCGTGTCCCAGATGCGACAGCGCAGATACCAAGTTCTGTTACTACAACAACTACAACGTTAGCCAGCCACGTCACTTCTGCAGAAACTGCCAGAGGTATTGGACTTCCGGTGGATCCATGAGGACCGTCCCGGTCGGTTCAGGCCGTCGCAAGAACAAAGGATGGGTTTCCACAGACCATTACATGCACATCAATTCTAAGAATAACAGTAATGACTACACTAACGATTACAATAGCTCCTCGACTAAGTTTCTCAGCTTTGAGTCTTCGGACTCTTGTGTTAGTGAGAAAGGTAAGCATCAATCAAGCGATTCCAAGATAAACGCATATTCCGTTTCTCAAGATTTCAACAAGTTCCAAGAATGTCTTCCTCCGCAAGTAACATTCTCTGTTTCGCCTCCTTGGCCTTTTCTGTACCCTCTTAACCCTAGTTTGTACCACATCCCCGTCTACTGGGGCTACACGGTACCAGTTTCTTCTACTCTAGAGACTTCCACATGTCTAGGAAAAAGGACAAGAGACGAAACTTCGGGTGAAAATGTTAGAGAGCAAAGACACTTCTGTAAGAGCAAGATTGGATTCAACATCTGATAGTATTACTATTAATAATGAAGTAAACGTAGCTACAGAGATCGAGTGTCGTGCCGATGAAACGTGAGAAGACAGAGCAATTCAGCTTTTCCACTAATGGATCTACAACAAAGAGCAACAACAATAGATTCGTCCCTGAAACGGATCTTAACTTGCAAGCAAAACCTGCAGCTGAACTTCAGGGAGAGCATGCGCATGTAACGTCAAACAGATACTTATATTGAATAATCGAACCTGCGTTTATTCATGAATAGAGATTTAGTAATGTACTACCTTGTAGAAGAAGGAAAAAAATACAGATAACTTTTAATAGCTATCTTATTTATATACCACAGTCACCTGAAGTTATGGTGTGTCTTCTATGGTACATGTGCTTCTTAGATAACATTTATTTCTTTATTTGTTCCAGTGTATAGAATACTTTTTCAAAAAGTATAAAACAAGATGAACATGTATTTATGTAAAGGAGAAAAAGCAGAACACCTTAACTTTCAGTCTTTTTGTTATATAATCCATCTAGTTGTCCTAGAAGAAAAGCTAAAATAATAGTATAGTCTCTTTCTTTGGAAAAAGAAAAGTATCTAAAGGAAAAATAAAATACACTTAAGAATCATCTTTCTTTCTAATGTCATTTTGTATCTCCACTACTTGTAACTTCCAGTGCATGCAAACATTCCACTCTTCGTATCAAAGGAAAAAAAATACACTTTTCCTTTGTTGATGTAGAGAGTGACTAGGAAATGTTTTTTTTTTTTTTTGTTAGCAAGAAACATAGTTTTGTTCATGGAATTAGATTAAGCACGATACATATTTCAACTTTATAAATATACATGTTTCAGATTAAATACATACATTTTTCTATTTTAAAAATATACATCTCTCTTCTAGCATGAAATATTGTTGGAGTTGGCTAAAACAAAAAAAAAAAGAAGCCAACAACGAGATTCGGAAAGGAATAGCTCCTGAAGTGTTTAGGCCCAATGGGCCTATCGAAAGAAACTCCAGAACGGCGTTCATAAATCAAGATTTGCAAACCGTTCTGTTTTGGTGAGAGAACTTTTGCAAGCGTACCGTGTTGGCTTCCTCCAGGTCTTGTTGTCTCGTTGACAAGACTTCAAACAGAAAGAAAGAAAGAAAGAAAGAAAAAATGGAAATAAATATTTAGCCTCTATTAACTTTAACGTTTTTGGTTGAAATAGATCAATATTTACTGTAAAGCTTTTAAAATATACTGATATCTAATCTATTAATTTAGGGATTGATTTTTATCTACTACCTGAAGTTGTCTTTTAAATTTTGGGCTTTTTCATAGTTGTTACTAGAATATATCACGCCTCCTATACAATGCAACCTACCAACTTAAATTAAACCAAATCTTAACCGATGTAGATCGATTAAACTTAACCAATGACATCTTCAAAATAATTTTGGTTATCTCTTAATATAATTAGATCATACAAAACAAAACTGAACCACTCTTAGATCAATGAATTCCAAATCATTCCAAACATAAGAGAAAAAATGTCTGACTCATTTATAATGTGTCTTCAATACAAAGACCGTATATGCTTATGTTCATATCACTAACTTCACATTCATCTAAAACGTCGTGATTTAGTTTCTCTTCACCTGCATCATATCACATCATACACATTTTTACAAGAACAAGAATTGATCTTCCAAAAACCAAATAATGGTGGCATAGAACAACATATGCTTATGCTCATATCATTAACTTTACCTTCATATATTTAGTCTTCACCTGCATCATATCACAGCATACACAGTTATGCAAGAGCATTAATTTTTTGTTCAAACAACCAAATAATGGTGGCATATGGTGAACATATTTTTTAAATATGTTTTTAAAAAATATATTACATTCTACAAGACTATGTGTATTGCAAACAAGAATCAAAGAACAATATACAGTATTACCTAAATTTATCTTTTTTTAAAAAAAAATAGATGAATATTCTCCAACAAATTTCCTTATATTCCGACCTAGATATCTATCACATTTCCATCAATATGGAAATTCCATATCTACTATTCAATTCATAATAATATTATATTTCATCAAATCTACTATAAGTATCTTGAATAAAAATATTATCAAAAAACTCAAACAAATTTCCTTTTATTTCGAACTCTCTATCAATCACCTTCACAACTATATTCTTATCTCATATCTTAACGACGTTTAACTGATTCAACAAACTACTAAAATCAGAATATACCTAGAATATCTTCATCATACCTACACGATACTATCTAATCAATATAAATATGCATCAAGTTTCTAATATTTTCTTCACCTCAAAATCATTAAGTAAAATTTGATTGTTTTTAATGTAGGGTGTTAAGATACATTGTACCTGCAAGAGGAACTTCTTTCCTCGGGTGAAGAAACTCCAGGTTGGTCAATGGAAGTTTATTGAGAATTTCTCAGTTACTCCAGCTACCGGAAAGTACAGAGCAACAAGCCACAAATATAAGATGTCCATCACAGGCAGTACCAATGTCACCAACTTCGATCTGAAAATTGATGATGATTTCTTGAAGTTAACTCCTTTACAAGCAATCATGAATGGAAGTTTTGTTTCAAAAATTTTAGTTGGTAAATACACTTAGTGTTTTCCTCATATATTTATCAGTTTCGATTTATATTAATTACTTTTTTGTTTTATTTTTTTAGATGTTATTGGCCGTGCCATTGATATTGGCGATCTTCAAGCTGTACAAGTAGGTGGGAAAGAAAACAAAAGGCTGGAACTTACGTTAACCGATACAGAGTAAGTTGAAAAACTTCTTAAAACTGACCATTTGTACAATCCTAAAATCTATAGTCCTATGATGATTCTATAGTTTTATCCGACTTTTGACAAAGAAACATAATACAAGATTGTACTAACCTTTGTGCTGCGAACTTTGTTGGTAGCCTCATGTTCCCTTGATTTTATCGTAATGGTTCTCTTCTTTTCCATCTTATAGATGATCTAATTAATGACAACGAAACATGAGTTTGATCTGTTAGATTATTGTGCCAAAAACAAATAAAAAGTAACAAACTATTAGGGTGTCTAAAGAAGAAGATAATAAATAACTAAATTGATTCATAAACAGAGTCCACCGAAAAACAGAGACTATTGTAGTAAACATATATTAGCTATCTTTCATTAAACTTAATCAGGTTTCTCTGGTATAGTTTACCACTTCTACTAATGCGTAGCATTGATAGCTTTACCTGATACATAAACGAGAATATCAAAGCCATCTCTTTCACTAAAAGGACAAAAACAATTAGAGACAAAGATTAGTCAGGAAAGTTACCATCTATTTAATGTTATTTTACTCCATTTTAAAGTCCATTAGAGTCTGGAACAAAGCCTTCAGATAAGTGTAGTGTGCGTGTTATCTCAGTGCAGCTGAGCTTAGTTTTTTGTATTCGATATATTCCAATCTGCCAATGTTTGTAACCAGTACTAGATTTATTAGATTCGATATTATTGGAAAACAAACATTCAAATCACTTACAAAATAATAAAGAAACATATCTTTTTTGTTATCTTGATTGACTTGACGAACCATGTATTTCATTACAAATCAACCTCTAATTTTGCGTCCGCTTACTTGACTTGAACTCTCAAATGACCGTCTGATCTAAAATTATAACCTTTACTTTTCCTCCGATCAAATAGCAAAGATCATGCATGTCTTGAGAAACAAAGTGTCTTTATTGAAGATGAATTGATTTTTTGATTGTTTCGTAAGAAAAAAAAATATTGATCAGAGGAAGAAGAGATATGGATTCGTCTATTATTCACACCGACAGAAAGAAATATTAATTGATCTCGAAAGTTGTTGACTTTACAGATGACTTTTTTTTCCGGACAAAAGGTAGTTACACATTTGGGTTTAGATATTGATGAGAGTTGAAAACATTTGTTACAAGTTAGGCCTGATCCATATTATTAATTAGCCCAAAGTTTTTAACTTAACTACATCCTTTAAAATCTTATGGGCCAAATGTGTTTAATATTTTTAACAAAATAATTTTGATTAGGGTTGTAAGGACATCGTATAAAGTTATTAAAAATATATAAAAAATTATATTAACAAAATCGAATATTTTAAATTTAAAAAAATATAAGTTAAAAAGTGTAACAAAACTATTATACTAAAAATGAAGCAAGATTAAATACAAACTAACAACATGTACAACACAAATTATAACACCATTCAATTCTATATATATTTAATAAAATATTATATATATGTCAAATATATATATATTACACAAAAATATATATAATATTATATACACATATTATATATAACATATATTAAGATTAAAATTTGACAAATCAATTTCCGCCCTTTAGAGCGGGTCCGAATCTAGTGATAAATTAATATAATCTTCAAATATAAGTTTTCTACTTTACAAAGTCAAAAATAAGTAACCATAATGAATACGCCTTTTAAAAATTATGAAAACCTACATTTACTAATATAATATAATACTACCTCCGTTCTAAAATTCCATGTTTAAAAAAAAGTTATTTCAGAAAGATACATTTTAATGCATTAATTAATGGTAAAATTATAAATTTTAAAAACATAATTGTATTTATTAAAACTCTATTGGTTAAAAATTATGGAGAACAATTAATTAAATGTATTGGTAACTAAAATTTGATATGTTTTTTAATAAGTGTGAAAATTTTAAAACATGAAACATTTTGAAACCAATACTAAAATAACAAATATTCGAAACCAAAACTAAGTTTACTACAAGAAACATGCTAGTATTATTTTATATCAAAAATATATAAATATAAGAAAATAGTAGGCATGTGGGTCCGCGTGACATGAGAGAGACAAAAATATATAAGAAGCTTGAAGAGTAGGAAAACGGTTTGGAGGGAAGAAACAAATGCAATGTGTGTGTGAGATTTGGTTAGCATGTTTCATGTTTGGCCTTTCTGTTGCACAATCTCTGCCTCAATCTTTGACAGTTCCTTATCTTCGTCTCTTTCTCCAACTCTTAACAACTTCACTTTTTTATTTTCGCTTCTCTCTCTCTTTCTAGTTGTTTTTTCTCATCACATCTTTAGCATATTTTACGTCTCTTTATCCTTCTTTACCTTCTCTTAAAACAATCGCATAAGTTGAGAAATATACCAAAGAGTTACTATAATACCGAGATTTTATCAAATGTTATACATTGGACGCCCCACAACAACAATCTACATTTTACCAATTAACGCAACACAAGGCATCTTCCTTTCTAGACCGTAAAGATAACTTCTTGCTTTTCTCTAACCAAATTAATAACTGCCATTTACTCATTGTTACACCACTTTGTTCAAGTTTCATGCTGTCCCCAAGCCAAGAAAATCGAAAAAATGTGGTTGCTGCTTCGCCTTCTCCACCATCTCCTCATCTTCAACTCCCATTCCAATCCAACTCATTGGCTCATTTGTCACTCCTTTCTCGTGGCTCGTAGAGTCAACGTACGGAAAATTATATAAACCTTCGGACATGGAACCAGCATTATCGCCGCCCATTATTTCGTTGCCAAACATACTCACAACCATTGGAGTCTCATTGCTCTCATAACCTGAATGTTAATCGCACCAAAAAAAACACACACCAAAATATCAAAATATGCAAGGGAGAAAGATAATGAAACAAATTGATGGGAGAAAAGAAGAGCAATTGGGAACCTTGAAAACAGTTGATAGGTAACACAAGCTGGTTATGGTCAGGCTTGATGGACGCATTATTAACGAGGTGATGAGTCAAATTAAACTCGTGGAAAGGCTGAGTAAAGTAATGATGAGTGGAGAAAAAAGAGTGGTAATTAGGGTTAGGGTTAGGATGATTATTAGGAAGATGAGGTTTAAGTGGATTATTAATCATGAGTTTCCTCCTACGGTAGGCAGAGGAGTGTTCTCTATACTTACGAGCCATGATAACATGCCAATGGTTCTTGACAGAGTTATCTGTCCTACCAGGAAATAGCCTCGCAATCATTGCCCATTTGTTACCATAAAGCCTATGCGCTTGCATAAGCCTCTCTTCTTCGTCCTCAGTGAAAGCTCTTCTGTTTATCCTCGGGTCCAATTGATTAAACCACCTAAGTCTACAGCTCTTCCCTTTTTAACCAAAAAAAAATCAAAATCAGGTTACTAAAGATCACATTCTTACTTCCTTACCAAGAAGACCCATAAAAGGTTTTTTTATTTATTTAAGATTTGATTTTGTTACGAGATCTTAAATAAAGCTCACGTTTTTGACTGACCCAGATGGATCAAACATATCGGTGTAAATGAAATTTTGACAAAAAAAAAATACCCATTATAAAATATTTGATTTAATAATTTTACCGGATCTTCCTTGAAGCTTTTCAGCTATGAGGTTCCAATTTTGTGGACCGTAAACGGGGACAAGCTCTTTGAGTTTAACATCTTCAGCTGGTCTCCAATGTCCTCTTCCCAATACCGACGGCGGTTTTGAAGACGAGGAAGACCAAGACTGTCCACTATCTGTTGTCTCCTTCTTACCGCTCTCGCCGTTGCTATAATTAGGGTTATGATTATTACTCCCTTCTACGTTATCTCCAAGAGGACTCTTCAAAGTATCGAACTCATGACTTGTGTTGCAGCGACGATGATGTTGAACGTTAATGTCGTTGAAAGGGAAGTCCCAAGAAGAAGCTTCTCTCCTCGCGGCGGTGACCTCATCCCTCCGCCGTTGATTTTCCGAGGTAAACATGAAGTTTCTGTTTTGAGAGAGAGGAAAAGAAAGAGAGGGAGATGTCACGTCAGATTTAGACCATCAAAGGAGGAGAAAGACTATGCGGTGCATTTGCGTATTATAGATACACGTACGTAAATGTGTGTCAGAAATCTATATTTATAAATATATATAATAATATCTTATTATGTAATATGGTGTGTGTTACGTATGGCTTTAGGTATGTGTGTGTATTTACATGTCGCGACCGTGTTTTCTGACGACTGTTAAAAAGGGTTATGGACCGTTGTCACGGACTGATTCAAACGACATAGTTATTTGCATTAATTTATACATAACTATTATATGTGATACCACTGTAATATGTCAGTACATATGAAGTATCGATATTCGATTTTCTGTGGACTGTTATTAAACTTTGTTCTGGTGCACTTATCAAAACAAAAACAAAATAAACTTTGTTCAGGTGCACCTACATTAATAGAAGGTCCAAAGTTTTCTAAAATAAATTATTTACTAATTCTCACATAATTATGATTTAACAGTTATGTATACTATATGTCCGTATGTTTATATGTTTACAGGTGTAAAAAAAAGAGACAGTTTCAATATCTACAACGAAGCAAATATCTCCCAAAACTATTAAAAAATCAGTTTATAGTCATCTTTAATTTTTAATTTCACGTATTGTAGTTCAAGGAAAAATCATGGATTATAACAAAAATGAGTTAATGTGTACTTAAGTGTCGACCTAAACAGTAATAATGTAGTGAATATCCTGGACAAACTTCGAATAAATTATGCTGTTTCAGGTGAATTTAATCTTCTATTAATCAATGCTTGCTTTATAGGTGCAAAATGAGAAGGTAAAAGAAGCAAATGAGATGAAAGAAAAAAAAAACAGAAGCACAACTTTAACTACCAAAAAAGGATGAATGCAAAGGAGAGTCGAACAATGTATATGTACGGTGTCTCTTCTTAGACTATGTACAATGGTTTTAAAATTCAACATCTTCCACTTCATTTTTTTACACTCTACATCATTTTCTCTTTTTTCCATCTCATCATTCAACACACATTCAACTTTTATCTACTACAATGGTTTTGTTTAATAAAATTCAACACCCTATTTTACAATTTAATGATAATTTTTTAAATATCCAAATTAAATAAATTTAATCTCTATCGATAGAGAATTTAAAATGATAAATTTTTGTATTAAAAATAAAATAAACTATTTAATTTATAATAAGATTATTAGTTTTAAATAACAAAGAGAATATGAAAATGTCAAAAAACCTTAGAAAAGTGACATGTGTCGTTAGTGGTTCCTACTTTCTTCTTATTCAACTAGTTGAATCTTTTCAACACAGTTTAATTCACATCATCAAATTTCATTTTTCAACACCTCCATTGTAGTGATTCAACTGTTGAATCTTTTATTCAACACCCCCATTGTACATAGTTTTAGCATAAATTAATTCTCGGACAACTTGTTGTTCTTCTCATTTCCTCTTCTTGAAACTTTACCTTATTCTCTCTTTATCTCCACTTGTATCTCTTTCCTTTTTCTAATGTATTTACGTCAATTTAATTATTCCTCTGATTGTATAAAACCTCCCACCAAATAAGCTTGATTTTTTCATATAGATTTTATATTTTTCCTGTTAAAATGTTTTTAGCAGTCTAGTGACTTTTATTAACTAGATACTACAAAATTCTAGATTTGATTGGTTTTATATACGCTGGTATGGGTTCTTCCATAAATCACTAAACATGCATTAAATTCTAAGAGAAACGAATATAAATTGTGAAACGTAAACAATATAACAACTTTGTTCTAGTATATTTTAAGCTACCGTATAAAAAATGAGAACCTTAAGATTAAAAAAAGAATACACAGTACACACTCCCAACTCTAAATATGCGCACATGTGTGACTACCGGATCAGTGGATGTGTATAACTGTATAAGTAATGAGCATGACAATAACAAAATTAAATGAATAATCTGTTATTGAGACCGTTTCGTATTTGACCAGAAACTCAATTGGCAGACGTAGCCTTTAAATACTAATATCAGACTCAAAAGGTCGCAAGCTAGCAGTGCATGCAGTACGATCTTCCTGCACAGAGATTAACCGAACGCACTGAATGATTTTTTTTTTCTCTTCTCCATTCTTTTTATTGGTTAATCACTTTGGAATACATATTTATAATACATACATGAATAAATAACTAATTTGTGGAACATAGTTATGCAGATTTATTTGATTATTTTTTATTTAGCAAACCAGCATTTATAATAATTATAGTATAATTTTTTTCTTAACGTTTAATTTAAAATCATATAATTGGGAAACCACACTACTATGTTCCTTTTTTTGTTTGTAACAAAACTTAACAATTACACTGACAAGAGCCAGCCAGTGTGGGGGCCTCCAAACTTGCTTCTTCTTCTGTTTTGTGCGAATCCATCTTTGTTACTTAATTAGCAATCTAGTACTATCGCTGGATTTTTATTCATTATCGTATCGATTTTATTTGATCAAATCATGTTTTTTCATGTCTATGGATTTCTTGATGAAACCATGTCAAATGTTTACATAGTAGCCCTTCTTCATAAGTAAGAGTTAACATAACTTGGAGGATAAAAGGAAATCATTTACTTACAATTACAAATGTATCAAAATTCACCTCCTGATTAATCAAGAAAAAATGTATCGGAACAAAAACTGATGCAGTAAACATATGGGACAACGCATGGAGCTATGTATGAGTTGTCTTTCTTAATTACTTTAGATGCATTCAATACGTATAAAATCTTGTAACTACAAGTCATATCAAATGTTAACAATACATCCGATATATAATAAAAATTCGTTTCCGTTCAATTGGCAAGTAGCTTTGGCCTAAAATTATATTGGTAACGGCTAACGAATGGCGGAAATGATGAACACGTGCACAATAAGGGGTAAACATAGGATCCATTTCAATTCGAAGGAGAAGTCCTTTCTCTTCCACTGTGATGCGTCCCCATGGCCCGATTTTGGCGTGTGATGTCGGACTAACATCACGTGTATTCTCCTTATTGTACAACACACACGCACGATCACAATAAATTTATCGAACAATCACAAACATTTTAGGGAATATGGTTGCTTTGGTTTCTGTTTAGAGCAAAACGAGAAGAGAGAATACTAATATACCATAGACCAAACAAAATTAAACTAACTTGCGTTTCTATTTGATACTTCAGTAGTTACGTTGGAGAAGTCAGCCCGATTAGCATGGACTAGTAAACAGAGATTCAATGCAAGTATTGATATAGTCAAAATATGAAATCGTCACTTCGATATGCCTTCTTTATAACTGAAGATGCTTTATAGAGTTTTAATACTCTTCTTTTAGTTATAAATTCGAACACCTAAGCATATTGCAACTCTTTTATACTATAACTAAAAATTGATATATTACTTTTACAAAACTAACATAACTGAAAATAAATACGATGATATTTCGCTATGGTGAAGCGAAAATTCTACTAGTATTTTAACAAGTACATGCTCATCGGTTTAATTAGGTCTGGTTTGATAGGGTGTAGAGAGATTCTGGTAGTAATTAGTGAAACATGGCGTGGATTTGGTAATTAAAAGACGAGAAGCTAGCGAGGAAACAGAAATGAACAGAAAAGTGAGAGTAATGAAAGGAAGTGGAGAGACAGAGAGGATAAATGGTGGGAACAGATCACGAAGACACACATAAACTCATACTGTTTTTGGAGTTTCCAAAAAGAGATGACGTGAAAGGTAACCAAACAGTAAAGTCTATCTCTCTCAGTTTTCAAAGATGAATGCAGTTACAATGACCCATCTAATCTCATACCCCTTTACCCCTATGATCTCTCTATACCAACCTATTTTCACATCCACCAATAAAGTTTGTCTTAAATTCGACCATCTTTCTTAACCTCATAGGTATTTTTGGTTACGATCACACTACTTCTTTGTTTCTATAACTGGACTTAGTTCTCCAAAATTCTTAACCTAGCCGGTCTCTTCAACTAATCATTTTGAGGTTTTCATTTAGTATGTATTCAGTTACTCTTAACAAAAAATAATATTCAATTTTTAACGTTGGTTTTACACACGATGTAAATTTAGAAAAAGTATAAAGTATGCTCAGTATTTAATATTTTGGTCAATAGTCGGTTTGGCAACAATTTTATACAGAGGTGGGGGCACGACCGACCTGAGATGATGCCTATAAAACAAGGCTCTGTTTAACTTGGTACGAAAATTTAAAATTAAGAAAAAAACTTGGTACGAAAATTTTCTGTGTATACATATAAAAACCTATACGGAAGGACAATAATGAAGAAAGAATTGAGGTTGAATGAAAGGAACTAGAAATTAATATATATGTACAATATTACAGAATAAAAACGAAATAATGTGACATGTAGTGGGGCGTAAGGGAGCAGCAGAAGACAAAGGCTAATCCATGAGATTCTGTTAGGTGTGTTCCCTTGACAGAGCCATATTTTGAAATTTTCCTTGCTCTAAGACTAAAACTCATAACCCCACAATTTTAATACGACATCCAATTCATGGGTTCTTCTAAATATGTCTTTGAATTTGATTGACGATTAGAGTTTTGGTTGCATGCAAAGGTCGTTTTCCAGCCCAGCTCTATTTTACTCCAAGCACCATTTAGAAAATAAATCTTCTAGTATAATAACTCTCTGAACCACTACAAGTTGACAAAAAAGAGACCACTACAATATGAGCGATATATATATATATATATATATACGTACAAAATATATGCGAGTCTCATCGCTCATGTATTCATGAATAATTGTGACGCCTAATGGGAGATTCATGCTGCGTATTAACCGTAGTCCGTTAAGAGTGTCGCAATTAAAGGGATTACAAAAGGACAAAAAAGTACTCTTTATATGATATTATTTGTTATCTTTGAAGATTAATTGGGTGTAAGTATGGGTAAAGATGTCAGAAACCTAATGCAAAGACCCACTTCTTATTGTCTAAAGGACACTTACCTGCCCCACCCTCACATGTTTTAATGCTTCCCCTCTTCCTTATGTTCAACGGAAGGAAACATAATCTAACACGACTTGGATAACGCTCACATTATCATATGTCTGTATTAAATAATTCATCGTCCATACCAATCTAACCTAACCAGCAAATCAGTATTATACGTCCATATGCGCAAGCAAAGCAAGCTTTGTGAATTATGTTAGGTTTCTATAATTATTTAGTTTGGACTTAGTGATTTTTTCCAGCTGTTCGAGTCATACACGACGTGTTTATTTTTTTTTTCCGGTTTCTGCAAGCATGCGAGTATTCTTTTATGGTCTTTTAGCAAAGATGATCTCTCTTCTATAATAGTGAGCAATAACATATTAGTCTTTTTTTTTTGAATTAACCAATGTATCCGGCGGCCGAAACCAACCAACTACTTTGTGGATCCAATGATGTCGATATTTTTTAATCTTCCAGTGACCAACGGGAATTGAACTGCAGTTACCGTATCGGGTTTTTTCCTTGCACTAGGCCAACTCATTGATATAACATATTAGCTTTATCTCACTCCGAACAATAAATCTACCGGCAACAACATTGTTTGAATATTTTACATTCAAATGCGGTCGTTGTATGCGTTTAAAATCCATAACAAATGATGTATGGGACATTTACTTTAAAACCAAAATAAGAAACACAGCAAATGGATATGCTCGCTCTATAAGTAAGAATCTAACACAAGTGAAAGAATTGAAGACAAAAGAATAGTTGTAGAGAGAGAGAGAAGCGGTGAATTGGTGATGTGTGTTACAGCTCAGCAAGTATAACATCTCGCAATAAGCAAGCTGAAACTCAGCAGTGAAATTTGCAGATCCAAATCTAGAGGCAATATAGGCAAGAAGTCTAGATGTAGCTAGCTTCACCTTCTGATGGATCCAGAGGGTATGGATGATTCAGTATATTTGAAGGACAGGTGATGCTACAGCATCTACGATGACATTAGAGCTTCAAACAGTAAACACCATCAGATCTTAGTCATGGAACCAAGAGTAATTCAATGCTCCTTTTCGCAAAAACCAAGTATTTAATGCACCAAGGCTCATGATGGACCTAACTAACCTATTTAAATAGATATAAATAAGCAAGACAAAAGTAATGTTCAAACTTCAAAGTCAAAGTCAGATTCAGATTTGTCCAAGTGGTTAAAGCGACTGGATGTGATGGGTTTGGTAAACTGTTATTATTGATATTGTTGATATGATTTAATTGATCATCTTCATCATATAGCAATATCCAAGAAAAAAATATTATAAGAAAGAGCAATAATGCGAATCTTGAATATGAATAATCTAGACGTGGACTTAACAATGTGAATATTCGACTCACAATTTTAAAAACAAAACCCTCAGTATTTTTTGTATTATACGCAAAAATGGAAGAACAATGATTTTGACGTACATGTCTGAGACATTCATCCCTTCAGGAATTTTTCATTGTTTTCATAACACTATTAGATTGTTTGTATACAGAAAAAACAATCAAAAAACTATTAGCTTATGGTGCAAAGTGTACTATACTATTCGTGACTTCTATACTACATCAACTCAACTATTTGTTTTTTGAAAAATATTAGCTGTATTGGGAAGCTGCACATTCAAACGAACTATTAACAACTGTTCATGACATACACTTCATCATAACTCCTCTGTTGAGAAGATCTAAATATCCCAATCTAAGCATTTAACCTTTTTGATCTCGTCATCAATACTGATTTAACATTTTTCCTTTAACATTTGTTATTAAATTATTTCCAAGTCAAATTATACCGTCTCCTTAGTTCAACCTGTCAAATCAAATACAGAAGTTAAAAATTATACGTTTATGAGAAATTATAGTGAGTTGACTAAATTTGAATCCAAATAAAACTTTCTGTTACATGTGTTTTTCAACTTGGGAGAAATTATGAATCAAAAGCTAGTCTTTCTATTAACGAAAACAACCATACGTTCTATAATAAGTTTATAATTAAACGTACAACCGTACTTTCTCAAAGAAACTGAACATAAGATTGGTACAAAATAATGAAAATAGAAAGAAAATGATGGAAGATGAAAAGATCGTGCACGTGCGAGAGAGCCCACAAGGAGGCAATAGTATTATTATTGTTATTATTGACTAGTTTGGTTCATGAAGATGACAAATGTAAGAACCATGGATATTTCTTTTAAATGGGCTTTGGTACAACAAAATTACGGGCCTTTGATTTATTACGTAAAGTCTTGTTACTAAATCCGGGCTTGAATATATAGAACCGTAATAGTGATACTACTAGCTGATGATGTTCCTTCAACATTAGAGATTTTCTTTGCTGATTCCAATGAATCAAACGATGCCGTTATGGCATTCACCTACGTTCAGAGTTTATATATCTCTCTCTCTTGACCAGAATAAACCGGTATCGATCGATGAGAAGAGCATCGGTTTGAGTGGATCCATGGAGCTAACTTGGTTCTCTCCCTTGTGAATATTAACGAAGCTGTTATTGATGAAACATGGTAGGTTTCTAAACACAAGAGAGGGATACGAAATGGACCAAATGCTCTTAACCATACTCCTCTCATCATTCTATTGTTACTTTATCTGTTTGATGCTTCTTTATCTCTATACATAGGTTTAAGATTTGTATGAGATCTTGTCACTGCAGCAATAGCTTAAGAGTAAAGGTATATGCTTTCTGATCACGTTCTTAATATCTTAATTGTAGACTCGAGTGATACAGTAGACTTCGTTGACTCTGTTTGGGAGATCAATATGATCATGCTTCTTTTTTTTTTTTTTTGAAAAATTATGTTGTTGTCATTGCTTTTTGCAAAGTATCATTTATAATGTATGTGTTCTTAGTCTATAAACGAAAAGCTACATCTATTTTATAAAGAAAACATTTCCCCTCAAAACGTCAATGCAAGTTTTAGAACAATGGATGCTCTAATACCTTGTAGGCATGCATGGTCACAGTTCTCTGGTAGTAACATGGATGATTCTTTTTTATTTATACAGTGGGTCTATGGACCATTCTTGGTTTGAAATCTGATTTGGGCACACTGTGACCAGAGAGCACAAACACTAGGCAAGACCTTTTATCCCAAGTATCTTATGCTAATTTCCTTACAAGTTGTTGCTAGCAATACCAATAACAAAGTAGAAACGCCACTCTTTGGAACAAACTTGAGTAGGTACAATCTAATATTACCTAAACTATCTCGAATCTTCCTCTTCGCCGTAGTTGAACGGTAATGGAACTGTTTTGAATGCTCTGAACTTCCCCACATTGTTCAAATGCTCGTTCTCTAACCTGTGTTCATAACCCAGGAAAAAAGCCAAAGTGTTTAAGTAAAAGAAATGATGTATGAGGAGCATTCATCTATTGTTTCTTGGTCAAGACGCTACCTGAAGAAGTTCCAGATTCCACGGCGTATGATCTCGAGAATAGCAAGGAGAGCAATCATTGTCTCTCTATGCAAGAAAGAGGAATTGAAATCCAGAACAGTCTGCAACCATGCCAACCTCAACACAACGTTTACCACCTAAAGAGAAGAGAGAAACAAGATTAAAAAGAAACCCTAAAACATGATTTATTTTGTTATCTTTCTTTTTTCCTTTTAGTTCTCACCATTGCAACGTAGTAGACGGATTTGTTAGGAACAAGAAGCTTCTCCCTAAGCCAAGTTTTAGATGGATTATGAAGAAATCCCCAGTCATGCACAATGTCCCAATACGTTCCGTAAAAAGTTGCCAAGGCCGAGAAGACCCATGCACCGATTCTCCAAGTGTTTCCTCTGTTAAGGCTATACGCTGTTCTCAAGCACACAGCAACGATGGTCAACAAGTACTTGATAGCGTTGAAGCCTTGGCTTATATCTTTCTCTTCTATCAACCTTCGAACACACTGAAGGAAACGTGACCAGTAAGGAATCACAGCCACGATGAAGTAAAACGTGTTATACACGTCGCTTGATCTGCAAGTGTTTCTTCTGAGCCTGAAGTCTCCCCAACCGTAGTAACATACGTAGAACTCAAGACTCCTCAGAGCTTGGACCTGGCTTGTTAACTGGTCCGCCAAGAAAAAATCCGGAAGACTAACCTGCAAGTTTATATGAGGATAGATTGAGATGTTTATCGATCTTTTTTACTATGTGATTGACTAAAGTACCTTGTAGAGCGGCGCAGCTATGCAGCGGAACATAACTGCTAGGAAAAAGAAGCGGCTTGATCGGTAAAAGATGTTGAAGGGACACACAGAAATGGCCACGACAATCTGTGCAACATTGTATATTATTGAAATGGTGTTACTATAGTAATAACATAATCATTTTAAAATTCTTGTGGTTGTAATAATAATGAACAACTTACAGCTACAACGAAAAGGGGAAGAAGTTCAGTGACGGTCTTGTAGTCATTAGTATTAGGATCCATCTCCATGTCGAGGTTTATAAGCACAGCAGCTAGAGCAAGCGTGCCGAGACCAAAGCTTAGAAGCAGAACTGGTCTGTAACCAAGCTCTGTTCCTTCTTTGAATCCGAATATGAAGGCGTAATTCACTCGATATCTCTTGCAAAAGTATATGTTTGAAGCATACATGATCATGTGCAGGACAATGAATCCAAACAAACTGAAAAAATGGTTTAAGAAACATTCTTGTCAGCGAGAAAAGAATTGATTCAGTTACAGAGAGGAACCTAAAGATGTTTTGGTTTGTACCTGTAGAGAGGAAACATTGTCTCCATGTAGAGTTTTTGTCCATCTGTGCCAATTATGTTGCGTGCATGGATGAACAAGACAAGAGCAATCACTAGAGAGACTGAGCAACCTACAAAAAAGCCTGAGAAAGAAGATTTTGATTAGTTTGTCATGAACTAACTGTTATAAAATGTGATTTGTATTTGGGATGTTTTCTAGTTACCAGTTGAAAACGTTATACGATGTCTCTCTTTCTTCACTATTGGTCTTAAGAGATTCATTCCTTTGCTTCGGTTCGAACTGGAGAAATGCTCGACGAAAATAGACTCAACTCTCACCATAAGTTTGTTGATCTAAATGTAAATAAAAGCTCTGGTTAAAGGTTGGAGTATTACTAGAAGAAATAATAAGTTTTTTTGTAGAAATGTTGTAGTAACCTCATCAGAGCTAGTGAGGTAGGACTTATCTACCATCTCCATGTAAGGTTTTGCTGCATTTCTTAAAGATATCTGATAGAGAAAAAAATACCAAAAACATTTTAATAAACACATGGCCGTGGTGGTCCCGAGCACAGTAAAACCAAGCATTAGTTTTTAATCCCCAAAAATTAAAGAAAAAATAAAAATAAAATAGGCTCCCAGTCTTTTTAATATATGAAAAGTCTTACAAAATTCAAGCATTAGTTTTGAACCCCCAAAAACTCAAGAAAAACTAAAAATAAAAATAGGTCCCCATTTTTTTAAAATATTAAAATTCTTACAAAATTGATTCTAACTCACAAAATCTCAGAGCTCGATAAAAATAATTCAATATCAAGACACCTAGATATATAACTAAATCAAGTGTTACCTTATCATATTTCTTCATGATCTTTGAAATCGCCAAGGTGTTAAGGAAGCTGAGATAATTATGAACAGAACATGGATCAAATAAAACACCTTTATGAGTTGCCTTTTTATTAAAAATGCCTAAGAAACAATATGCATACCTGTAGTTCTTGAGATGTCTAAGCTTGCGATAAAAGTCGATGAAGGCATTCTTGAGTCGTTCTTCGATTTTTTTGAGATTCTCTCTTGTGAATTTTAGCTCTTCTTGGTTAGATAGCTTGAGGACGTTTCTGATTGTGGACATAGGAGTTTCTTGAGTTTTGTTTAATCTGATACGGTCAAGAACACTTAAAGCCTCTGGTGTTCTTTCTTTTGTTGAATCTCCACCTCTGGATTCTTTTATTTCGATTCCCAGCTCATCAGCTAATGACTTCCTCCCTTCAAAATCAAAAACACAAAAAGATTCAAACTTCTTGTCCTTTCATACTAAACCCAGTAACATAGAAACAATCTATTACCAATGAGAAATTGACCTAATAACTAAAACTATGAGATCAATCTACAGGGTCATAGGTTCGAGGCCTGACTTGGAATAAATCTATTATTCTAAGGAGAATTCATTTAAAATAATTTGGGATTCGTCTTATGAGATGTACTGGACTTCAGACACAGAACTTCATAGTCATTTAAAAAAATATAAAACAGTCTATGAGAACTTACTCTGTTCCTTGGAATCCAAGGCATCCACGTCAACTTCAACAGTTTCAGAGCAGGTCCAAGGAGAAGAAGGTTGATCAACTTTGAGTCTGAAAGCAATCAGAGCATCCATTTGTTTGTTCAACGCCACTGCCTCCTTCACCATTTCATCCACTTTAGACCGGTAAAAATGGTTCACCTTATCGAACTCCAGATCTAGGGTTTTAAAGAAGACAAGCTCCGACTCTCTTCCTGCTTCTGCAACTCTCATGATACTCGTCTCGTGTCTCTCAAACCCATCATCACCAATCCTTGTACTCACCATAATGTCCTGGTTTTCTAGTTCCAGATACGAGGCGGCGCGGCTGTACCGCTTTGTCAGACCGCTGAAGTTGCGGTGAACAGATTTCTTGGGTCTCAAGGCACCTGCTGTTGTTGATCTTTTCCGTGAGTTTTGGATTTCTTGAAGAATGGATTTGAGACAAGGATAATTCATGTAAGCTTGTTGCCATTCTGGAACCATCTGCCCTTCAAACTCTTTCCCGAACTTCATCTTTTGTGTTTCTTCACAGTTTCTCTGGATTAAACTCAAGAATCCAGATCTTGAAAACCCTCTTTCAGTTGAGATTAATCTCTCTTTCTCTCTACTTCACTGGAATGTTGGCTGTTGAGTAAAGGGTGATGAGTACTTATAGAGAAGACAAACAATAAAAAATGAATGAAAGAGCAGATCTTGAAGAATGTCAAGGAAGACAACTATAGAGAAAAGGAAGGTTGGTGAAAAAGTTATAGGAGGAATCTTCGTAAAAAAGAAATAATCAATTAGCCAACCATGCAAATCTCGGAATATTTTCAACTAGTCTCTTATATATACGTCCACAGTCAATATTCATTACAACAATATATGTGTTTCAATGTATATTTATAGAAACTAAGGGATATTTAGTCACATCTATACAGCTTGGCAAGTGGATTTAATTCCCAAGTGAGAAAATTCAAAAATATCGAACTGAAATTCAGAAAACACGTTTTGTGTGGTGGGCTCTTGGCTGGACACTGGACAGGTCGTTTCAGTAAAGAAGATCTTTTGTTTTGGTCTTTTACAAAAATCAATAACTGCGTCTTTGATAACAAATGAACGAAGAGCATTCCTCTAGTACAAAGTGGTTGGTCAAGTAATCATCATCAAATTATTACAATCAGATACAGAAGAGAAACTTGAGACGAAAATCGTAAAAAGTTAAACCTTGTTGTTGTTTTCCTGCTAGACTGTAACTAGCTAGTGACTACTCCTATCTTTTTTTTTTGGTCAACTGTGACTACTCCTATCTCATATATCAGAAAAACACAGAAAAGAAATGGACCCAACAACTTTAAGACTCGTGACTCCTTTGTTTAAAGGGTGAATTGGTGGTATAACTATTATATTGAAAAAATTAAGAAAATGACTATGTCTTAAAAACTTTATCAATTTGTACCACTAATAGACAACGCACTCTTTCCTGCGTGCATAAATATGACATGCACAATACTGAAATACTATTCTATTTGTTCTGTCGATATAGAATAGAGTGATTAAAACAGAATTGTAATTATAGAAAAAATTTGATTACCTTAGTATTATAACAATTTCATCAGTACATAAGAGTGGAAACTAAACAATGAAGAGTGAGGAAAGAGGAGCAAGAAAAATAAGTGGAGGAAAAGAAGAAGCAAAAAGAGGAAGTAGAAGAATAAGAGGGAAAATGAATAATGAGAAGTAAAAAGGAAGAGGAAAAGAAGATAGAGGACATGGTCGGAAAGGAAAGAGTGCAGAGTCAGGATTGAGGTCAAGAATGAGGTGTGAAGAATGAAAAGGATAAGATATTGTAATATACTATATTGTGCCGTTAAAATGGAATAGTATGTCTTATTTATAGTATAATATTACCAATTATATATCTGTTGTACAAGGAAAAATATGATATAAGGTCTATAGTTTGGTTGAATTAACATTGTAGCCAAATCAATTCGTTTCAAATTTGTCTTAATATATATGTTGAAGTAGGATGTATCATTTAAATTAGATATTAAACTATTCTATGTTTATCATATAGAATAAAACAAACCAAAATAAATAATATAACATATTTCATAAATATTGTTGTTCATCTTTTCCAATTTTGAATCCCAAATTCATTGTTGTTTTTTGAATCATCTAATCGTTTGTTCATAGAGGGAGAGAGAGAGATTTAAAATGTGTGTTATTTTATACAAATTTTATAGAATGGAATGCGATATTCTTGTTAAAAACAATTTATATATTTTGAAAGAAATTCATATCCGTTTGAAAAAATTTTAAATGCAGTATTTTAAAAAAATTATGTATAATTTATTCAGATATTATTATTTTTCAAAATTATATTGATAAATAAAATATAGATCAAATTAAATGAAAGGGGGCAAGAAGAAAAGAGAAAGAAAAAAAGAAAAAGAAAAAGAAAAAGAAAAGAAAACATAAATCAAGAGTGTAGATTGTTTAGGGACAGATATTGTAATATTACATAATATTGTATTGTATATTCTAGCCATATTGTTCATATGGTTATTTGGTGAATTTTTTTTTTTTTAATGGGTTATACATGCTAATTTTTCAACTTTGAAGTGGTGATCTTTTGATGAAGTTGGACGCGTTTTTAGCCTACTGTGACCTTTTCTTTTCTTTTGACAAACAATCAATTACTCCAACTTCTCACTCAAGAGCCACAATTTTTAACGCTTTTTAGCAATGTTTTGAAAATGGGATCTGGAGCAGTGTAAATTCTTGGTTGGTAGTTAGAGCCGTTCAACCGGTTGAACCGGGTTTTCTATCTATGAAACTTATATATATAATTATATATTTATATTATATGAACTTTACTTCTACATATCATACATTCTCTATTCTTTTATATAATTAACTAAATATAAACAATAAACATAAATTTAACTGTATATATAGTAAAATAAAACTGAATAGTGAATACTATGTAAACTAAAATTGATAAATCATACTATGATTTACAATTAAAATTTATCATATTTATTTATTTTTACAACTAAATCTCAAATTTTATGAATATGGTAAAATAAAGATAGTATATGAAAGTCAAAAATACATTTTTCACATTGTTTCTTAAGAAAATAAAAAATCAATTAAATAGTAATAGTTGAACACTAATTATAAAATATTAAATTTTAGCTAGTAATAGTTAAAAACACTTAATTATACATTAATTTTTATGAATCGGATTTTAAAATTGACCCGGGTCACCGGTTTTACCGATTTTCAGCCGGTTTTACCGGGTTTTTACAAATCCGGGTTTTAAACCGAACCGGACTCGGCTTCTTCAGCGAGTCACCGTCAAACCGGTTCGACCGGCCGGTTCAGTCCGGTTTTCAAAATACTGCTTTTTAGTGATATTGGTTTTGAGATGTTTTGATCTCTTAACTATCTTAAGCTTGATTCTATTATTTTCATCTTTTTCAAAAAAGTCCCTGCTTTCGTAGTCCCACAAAGACTTTGTATTTTGTTGCGAGTGAGTCCAATACAGAATTTTGATTCATATATATGTTTTTTTGTTTAAAAACATTAGTTGAGATATTATATTTTACATGATGAAAAAGAATTATTTTTTGGCACTAAAATAGATATTAAACAAGCGATTGGACGTTTGTGGAATTGGTTCGTTATGTTTTTGTTTGGCGGATTCCAATAAGTAAATAAAGTTAATAATTTTAATTCGAATTTAGTTAACATTGTTTATTGTGATAACGTTTTACTAATTAAGGCATAATGTACTTAGAAATCAAACCGATTTTGTTAACCATATATATTAGCTTGAGTTTATTACGACACCATTATCAAAAAAATCAATCAAAATAGAAAACACTACAAGTTACCCTGATATTAAAAAAAGCGAATATTTGTGCTGGATTTTCTCTTGGTTTGGAAGCTGTGGAGAATAATTTTTATTTCTAGAGCTTTTTTTTGAACAATCATGTTTTAGTTTTTAATACTGAATTTAAACCAAAATAATAAAAATATATTAATTCTAGAAATTAATTTCTCTAGAAAAATTTACAACAAAACAATATTCAAAGCCAAAGATAAAAATATAAATTTTAGACAAGAAAACATAAAACCACAGCTTCAATTACATCTCGGCCATTTACAAAGCCAAGGAATATTCACATATATAGTGTTGAATCTTGAAATGTAAACCAATATTTTAATAGATTTTTGGAAATTATTTATTAAACAAGGCAAATTTAATGGGTGTCCATATTTGTCGTTGAATGCGAAACCCCGTGGATATGGCTGCTACTTGTTCTTAGAATAAAACATAGAATTGAATAATTCAATGTTGTTATCATGTATTTATTGAATTACAGCTAAAGAACAGCATCTGCGTGACTGCGATCTATATTTTGATTTTTGACTCTCCTTTTATTTTATTTTTGGATGGGGTCTGTAAATGCAACGTACATGGCTGACTTCTCCACGTACCGTCAATATTGTTTCGTTATTTCTCACAAAAGAAAAACGAAGCTTCTCGTTCTAAGCATCATCGTCAACGTTAGTTTTTTTAAGGGCACGCCAACGTTAGCACAATTGAATAAGTTTGATGTGTAGATTGTTTTGTAATGGATTTACCCATGTGTCTGTATTTAAGTTTTCTAATGGCTGAATTTACAAATAAAACTGAATATTAATAGTTGTCTTTTTTTTAATAGTTGTCTTAATATGTATATATCTTAACATATTAAAAATAAAATATAAACCACACTAAACCATGAACATTTTAACCTTGTCCATATCAGTAAGGGGGGTACCACTCTACATTCCCATCACATTCACATTTCCTATCATCATAATTCCTTCTCAAGAGAAAGGCTCTACGTACGGTAGCCACCACAAACGGACCCAAGAAGATAAGATCACAAGTATTGTAATTACTCCAATGACAACTGATGTGTTTGGTGTTCCCCACAAAAACATAGTGTAGACTCGAGTACAGCAAGAAGAAAAGAGTATGGAGTTTTCATTCGAAAAAATAGAAACAGTGGAGAACTGAGTACTGAAGGCTTTGCATCTTTTCTGAAGGTTATGCTGGAAGTTGAGCTGCTGTAAAAACATATTATGAAAAGTAGTTATGGCTTTTTTAAAAATCAATTATATCAAATATTCAATTTTAATTCATATTCAAAGTATGAAGCGCAAATTTTTACACAAACAACTCTGTGCATCATCGTATCACATATGCTGAAAATATTATAACAAAAGTAAAATTAGTGAACCCCTTATTGGCTAACCAGTTCACATTTTCTTAAAATAAATAATCTGTTGTCCTAATGGGCCTATTATTATCCAATAAAAAAATTTAGAAAGTTTCATCTGCCTAAAAATAAAACAAAGTCAAAAGTCAATCTTTATAAAGACGAGACTCTAGACGAGAGAGAAGGTTAGGACATATTCTCAATAATAAGAAATACACACGTGTCAAAAGCTCCCTTCCTCCTCCGTCGTCATCGTTCATCTCTGCAACAACAAACGACCGAGGAGGGAGCAAAAACAGAAAGACCTCTCCTTTAAAAACTTTTCGCCATGGTTCTCCGATCAAAAAACATATGCACATTCCTCTTAACCATAGCCATCCTATCCCACGTTTCACGATCTCTCCACTTCGAGTTAAAATCGGGCCAATCAAAATGCATCTCGGAGGACATCAAAAGCAACGCAATGACCGTCGGAAAGTACACCGTCGTCAACCCCAACGAACCTCACCCTTTCCCACAATCTCACAAGATCAACACAAGGGTACTCGTAAATTCGTTTCCTTTTTCAGAAATTCGTAAACTTTTTTGATTGATTCCGTCGATCGATGTACACAACATTACAGGTGACGTCGAGTCACGGGAACACGTACCATCACGCGGAGGAGGTGGACTCGGGACAGTTCTCGTTCACGGCGGTGGAAGGCGGAGACTACTCGGCGTGTTTCGCTGCTAGCGATCATAAATCTGACGTGACGTTGAGTATCGATTTGGAATGGGGAACGGGTGTTCATTACAAGAGTTTGGGTAGTTTGGCCAAGAAGAGCAGAGTCGAAGTGAGTTTTTAAAATGCTCGTCGTTTTGTTTGTAATAACTCATCAGATTCTTGATGTCTTGTGTGTTGTTGTGTTGTGTTTGTTAACCAAGGTCATGGAGTTTGAAGTAAAGGCTTTGATTGAAACTGTCAACTCCATTCATGATGAGATGTTTTATCTTAGAGACAGGTATTGAAAGTTGCTTACATTTTCTATAAGCCATTAATTAAAATATTGTTTTTTGTAATTGTTCTGCCTCAGGGAGGAAGAGATGCAGGATCTGAACAGGGCTACAAACTCGAAGATGGCGTGGTTGAGTTTGGTCTCTCTTTTCGTGTGCTTAGGAGTCGCTGGGATGCAGTTTATGCACTTGAAGACGTTTTTTGAGAAGAAGAAAGTCATCTAAGATGATTTTTGATGGAATAAATTCCACTCTTTCTTTTAATCAACACAAGGAAGAATCTTTTTATTCCCTGAGGTTTTTGTACATTTACATCTTTGTGGCTTGAGCGTGTATGCCCTCTCGAAACTGGAAATTAAATGAATGTGAAAATGTATGCCATTTTTGCAGTTTCTGTCAACAGAAAGAGTAACTTGGAAAATGTGATAGTTTAAGAACAAGAGATTTCACTTGGAACATGTGCGTTAAACCATTGCTAATCATTTCTCTCTGAGTTAATCACAATTAATTGTTCTGCTTTCGCATTCTCCCCAAAGAGAGTAAACAGAAAACTTGCTTCTTTTGTCGACTGTTGGAAAAGAAAGGCACCAATGACTTGGCCGCACATACTTGTCAGATTATCCTCTCTATCAGCTCTAAAAATGTCAAATATACTAACAGTTCCGGGCCACGAGAAAGTGCAAGTAATTTTGCAGAACTTGGAACGATATCTACATTGTCAATGTAGATTAGAGACCTTCTTTTTGCCTTTTAACTCAATCTCTTTAGATAAAATGGAGCTTTAAACCTCCATTATGTTTCGTCTCCCTCCTAAACATGCTGCAGCAACTCATGATACACTGCAGCAACTCATGATACACGTTGATTCTAGTTTTTGAAGAAGATAAACATCATTACCTGACTCCGTAACTTGGTCAAGACCTTGTTATGATATCATTTGAATGAAAACGGAGTTGCTCCAGTTCAAAAAAAAAAAAACGGAGCTGCTTAAACGTAATCTTCTTGAATAAAATAAACACCAGGTAAATAATACTAAGCAAAGGGTAGGTGAACTTTAACTGTTTAAAAACACCAAATATTTCAACAATCCAAAACCAATAGATATGGTTGTCTTGCAACAACAAGGAACACACACAAATGGTCTAAATTAGAAAAAGGAAAATAGCATGTTTTTTTGCTTCTTATAACATTTGACCACCACACTGGTAGTAATAATAGTATCCTCCATGTAAAGAGAAAGATACTATGTTTTACTTGCCACCACCAACTTCCTTGACGGCACAGATCTGCTCCTCTCCCATTGAAGACATGACAGACACCACAACATCCTTTCCCTCCTCGAATCCACTCTTCATCTACAATTTTTTAACAAATTATGTTTTTTTTTTTTTTTTTTGAACACTCACAAATTATGTTTTTAATATCACAATCTCAAACATGAAAACAATTCATGTGTATGAAAAAGACAAGAAACTAACCTGAGCGCTCAGATTATCATCGGTGGGAAGCTTGAGGTCGTCCTTGGTGCCACCACTGTCGGTCAAAAGGCTAACCTGTGATATAAAACAAACAAAAATTTACAACTTCAAACATGTCAAAGGGAGAGAAACAAAGCCTTTGAGTGATGAGAAAAGTGACGTACAAAGCCATCCTCAGAGATATCAATCAGCTGGTAATCAATACGGTTCACATGTGGAACCTGAAAACAACAAAAACAATATGAATTAGATCATGTCATATAAACCAAATCTAGTAAGTTCGGTTTTGTATATACTTACATCACAATTGTGGGAAGAGGGAACAATATCCTCGAGCTTCTTAGCAGTGAAGATATCAATGGCAACGAAGTGACACTTCGCGTGACCGTGCTTGCCAGTCTTCGAAGTCGAAACCTCAACAACCTATTATATCAATCAAATCCCCAAAACAATATAAATATCAAATCAAAAGACTCTAACCATATTTAGATCAAACACACAAAACTAGATTCCTTATATTCATTCAAACAAAACACATCTCCTGTTGTCTGATCTCTTACCTATGTTTTTTTTAATCATTTCACACATCACCATCACAGAACAGGGTACAATAATTAAATCAAAACTAATATATCTCAAAAATTCAATCCGAACACAAAGATCTAGAATCATGATAACGAGATCGGGAGCCATGCTTAACGGAATCAACGGAGATGAGTTTAGCAATCGAGAGACGATACCTTGCAGGGACGGCCCTTGATGACGATGTGACCACCTTTACGGATGTTACCAGCCTGCTGAGGGTAGGTCTTGGAAGCTCCGGCGTCGCTGGACTCGAAGTGGTGCTCTTCGTCAGACATGTTGAGAGAGAGAGAGATTGGATTGAGAATGAGCTAGAGAAAAGAGAGTGATGTCAATTTTTATACGGTGGAAGAAGGCTAGGGTTACTGTATCATAATCTTTCTCAGCCATACGATGAGAATATCGCAACGGTTGAGATTTAATCAGATTTATCTTCTTTGTTGCATCACGGCGTGCAAACCACGCGGCCCTACACTTGTTTGCGGTGTCTGATCGCTAGCACAAATTCTCTTTTTTTAATTCTTTTTATTAAAAAATTAATAAAATGAGACTTTTCTAGATTTAAAAGGGCGGAGATGTAACGTAAGTTGGACTTTTCGTTGTACAAAATTATTTTTATTTGTGTGTAAACAAATCTACTTGCTAAGCTTAACCTGTGAGTTAACCAAAAGTCAGGAGTTATTATTCGGTTCATTGTTTAATCTTTTATTAAGTTCCGGTTCTTGCTTCGAGATGAGTGTTAGTAGGTTATCTCTTTCATGAGATTATTTACAATGCATGTTGCAACATCATCCTTTCTTCCACTCGTATCAAACATTCAAAATGGTATCTAGCAAAGATTCTTTAAGATGCATATTTTGATTAAAACACTAGAGCTCCGTACGTACTCCATAGTCAATGATGAGGAAATCATTCTCACAAAATTCGAAACTCATGGACCAACATCTTGGAACTTGGAAGGGGGGATTTTTGTTATTTAACATTGGAAAATGGGCTAAATGGACCTGGCAATCTACGGCCCATTGTCCTTTTATCAATGCTATTTTATTTCTACGTGAACTCGTAATACTGTATTATATAAATGGGCTATGTTTGTGCATCTTGTTTCCTTATATAGTTAGGGTAGATCATGAAAAAGTTGTACTGTATATGTAAGTTACAAACATGAGAATATCTACAAATTTATACGCTACAAATATAAGCTTAAATAAAAACAGTACGGAAAAAGATAGTAGTAGGCTGTCAAAATAGAAACAGTATACGTGATTAAAGACACAAATGATAGTAGTAGGCTGTCAAAATAGAAACAGTGTGCGTGATTAAAGACACAGAGAATCTAGAGTGAAATTGGGCTGTTTAATACGCGTTTTTGTTATGTATCCCTTACTATTACCCCAAAGAAGAAGACATCGTTTTTGGCTGAAAGAAGAAGGCACCATTTTTTTTGTTGTTGAAATAATGTGATTTGCAAGACTCTCAGTACAAATATGTATGAGAATAATTGATTTTCGTGAGGATAAAATATATACTAGTATTTACTATTTAGATGTAATTGCAAAAAGAACTAAATATAGTACTCCTTCCACTTTCTACGAGATGTTGGTTTAAGATTCTGTATACAAATTAATAATAAAAAATTCTTAACACATAATTAATTATTCAACTGAAAGTTTAACCAACAACTAAAAATTTTATAAGCGATTTTTAATAATGTTACCCTTTTTACATATTTTTTCTTTTCAAAAACTATACAACATTAAAAAATTGATTTTCAATAACAAATTTACTAGAAAAATAAATCCGGAAAATGAGAAAAAAGAAAATAAAAAAGCAAGGGAAGGACCGAGTATGACAGAAAATGGCATGTCACGGTTATTAAAAGCCTCCTTCGTTTGCATTTAATATTTTTTTTTTGTTTTTTTTATGAAGACACAAAATCCAATAAATAAACATTTTAAAAGCTCTGATTGTTCTATTTGCTGCCTTATCCGAGATAGGCACAGGCATCCGGTCTTGGTCGGGTTAGTCGGGTTTTGTCGGTCCAGTTCTTGGTCGCGGAAATTTAGGCCCATTTAGATCTTCGTAATTTTTGAATTGGTTCGGTCGGTCTTGTCGGTCGGATCGGTTGAGATAATACCCATAATTTTGGATTCGGTCGGATCCGGTCGGGTTTGGGTCGGGTTCGGTATTTAGGATATAAAAGGAAATAAAATATTCAAATTCCATCAAATTTAGTCAAAATTTATCATATATATCTAAATTTTACAAAATAACTTAAAATAAACTATTAATAGTTAAAACAGAACATTTTTAATTCTATATTTTACATTTCAAACTTCATGTTACTTAGAAATGTTACAAAATAATGACAAAGATTGTTAATAAAAAGATATTTTAAAGTTTTAAAGTCGGGTTTGAATCGGGTCTATTTGGGTCGGGTCTATTCGGGTCGGGTCCTTTTCGGGTCCGGGTCTATTCGGGTCGGTTCTTTTGGTCCGGGTCTATTGGTCGGTTCTTTTCGGGTCCGGGTCCATTCGGATAGAAAATTTTTGGACCCAATAGGTACTTGTAAATTTTCGGTTCGGTTTCAGGTCAGATATTTTCGGGTCAGATATTTTCGGGTCGGTTCCGGATCGAGTTTTCGGGTCCAGGTTAAAATGCCCAGGCCTAATCCGAGAGATAGAAAAAGGCCAGAGAGAGAGACAGAGAAAGTTGGCCCAGGGGATCGAAGAAGAAGACGTCTCTGACTCTTGAGAGCTTTCATTCTTCCATGGAGTTTTGATTATTTTGGCAGTCTCTCTTCTCTTATTTTTTATAAATGAGTCTGTTGTATAAAAATAAAATTTGCTATTATTTTTTGTTTTTTTGGAGTGAATCTCGTGAGAACATTGTTTTTATTTTTATTGTTTCATTTCTCGACAATTGTTAGTCTGACCGCCGATTTTAAGAACGAGTGTTTATTTTACAATCGACGATTAAAGATCGTTTATTCTCTGTTCAAAGTGCGATCGGATGATGTGGGTCTGAGCCTCCGAGGTAACTATCTCTATCACCCTACTTTTCATATTTTATTTTAACTATTTATGCTATAATTCTTCTTTTTTTTTGGTAAAATGTTAAGATTATTATACCAAGGTTTTAGTTTTTTTTACAGAAGAACACAGAAATAGAGTAGCAGAGATGCATATAATTCTTATTAGTTGATTTGCCATTTTTTTTTCTAAAGAATGATTTGCTTAATCTGTAGTATTATTTTGTTTGATGAATTTAGGTTAGTCATTTAAAGTCAAATCTATCCTAAATCCCACCTTCTCTTCTGATTATAATCTTTCGTTTCCACTTTATTTATTTTGTTGCAACAAACCAAAATTATTTCATAATTTGCTTATTTTTTCTTCTTCTGGGGTTATATGCTTGTTTCACTTGTGTATATATTATCTTGTATTGTGAGAATCATGTGATTGCTTTTTATTAGAGTTCTTACATATCAATTAAAGCTGCACGAGTTGCGCTGACATTCGAATTTAATTGTTGCAGTTTTTATCTGCGAACCACTCGAATGGTTTTCATTTACGGTTGCACTTACTTGTTTTTTTTTTTTTTTTTAATTTGTATTGATCCGCAGGTGCATCAACTTCACCGTTTGTACAGAGTACAGAGGGATTTGGCGGAGGGAATGCACTCCAAGATAGATATGAATCTGAATGATCATGCAGCATCTGAGAATGCAAGCCAAAATCAGCTTCCTGTGTTTCTCTTACCAAACTCAACTTACGGACAAGGAACCAGCTCTCGTTTGCCAAATGGGTTTAGTTCAAGAGGTGTGAACGTTAGTCCTCCTGCGAATGCCAGGAGAAGAATGATTGATCTTGAGTATCTTTATGAAACCGATGAGATTACAAACTCCCGCCCTCCATTCAAACGCTCTAAATCAGGAAAAGGGGATGATGCTTCTCATCATCACAGCAACTCTTCAGGATCTTGTTTGGATGTGAAGAACTCATCAAATGGCTTATTAGCTGACTTGAATGAGCCACTCATTTGGCAAGATTCAGAACCTCTTGCGCTCTCCAGGGATACCTTTTCTCATTATAGGAGACACAATGCAGATCATGTTGACACAAGTCAAAATGGATGGATGCTCCTTGACACAGGTTGCATGCTTTTCCATTTCTCTAAATCTTTTAAATGATATAAAACTGATGCTCAAGTATTTTTTTTTTCTTGTGTGTATTTATCTGCTGCATATGTTTTATAAGCTCATTTTGAAATGTGTACTGATTCAGTATGTTGCCGTTTTTTGCTTATGTTCGATTTCTCAAATGTTTCATGTGTCTGTGTGTTAACAGGGCACAGCAGAAGCACTCAGAGAGACCTGTATCTGCCTTCCCGTTCTAACAATGCAGTTCAGCCTCATAGCTATTCTACAGCTGATTACAGCAATGTAAAGATGGAAGCTCGTTCAGTGAATCCTCAAGCTTCTTATGATAGCTACGTGGAATCAAGATTACGCAATCACTACCGCCCTGACTTTGTCAGACCATGGAGCCATTGGTCTTCATCATGGGAGAATCCTAGGAGCAGCTCACATCAGAAACCTTACCCAGTTCAGACGAATCCCTTCATGAATTTTGTCACACATGCAAGAAACCATGTCGTATCTAATGGGATTCATCATGGATTCTCTTCAGGTCAGAGTTTTGAAAGCCTCCAAGGGCCAAATAAACAGGAATGCTCAGCTGCTGTGTTGCCTTGGCTTAAACCTAAGCCCACTTGCAAAAGTGAAGTATCCAATGGCTTCTTGGATTTGAATGCTTCAACAAATCAGTTCATGGATGGAACTGACACAGGAGACGGCCTTAATTGTGTTTGTCCTCAGAAGAGTTTGAGACCATCTGCTTCATTCTCTAATAATAATGCCAACACTGTAAGAGTTGAGAAGCATACTTCCCGTATCTCTCACTCCTTGTGTGTAGCTGACCAACATAAGGAAGTGAAACCCTTGTTCAAGCGAGACTTCGATATCAACTTGCCTTGTAATGCGTCGGTTTCTGTTGACCAGCATGGTGCTGAAGCCTCTTGTGTTAAAAAGGAAGAAGGAAACAAAACTGCCAGCATCAGACACTACTTTGATCTGAATTCATGTGCTAGTGAGGATGATGAAGTTTCCGGTCTTAGAGTGAAAACAAAAGGAACTTTTTGGATAGATTTGGAAGCTCCTCCAACTCTAGAGAGTGAAGAAGAAGAAGAAGATGGAGAGAGCTCGCAGGAGAAGTCAAATAAAGGCCAAGACGGAATCTCTTTGGATGAACGCATCAAGGTAGCTGCAGAAGCAATAGTCGCCATATCATTGTCTGATCATCCTGATGACGCAGCTTCCTCTTCAACTGATGCAGCTTCCAAAACTCGTCTCTCTTGGTTCGCAGACATTATCATCACATCTTGCCGTGATGAATTAGAAAGAAAGATTGATGCTGCTCCAGAAGAGTGTTCTTCTGGTGAGATTGACTACTTTGAAGCCATGTCCCTGAGTTTACAACCAACCAAGGAAGAACACTACATGCCAGAGCCCTTAGTCCCTGAGAATCTGATATCCAAAGAGACGGGTTTGAACAGGCCAAGAAGAGGACAAGCAAGACGAGGAAGACCGAAGAGGGATTTCCAGAGAGACACTCTCCCTGGACTCTCTTCTCTATCGAGGCAAGAAGTTACTGAAGATATCCAATTGTTTAGTGGGCTTATGAAAGCCAGAGAGCACACCTCCGGAGCATCTGTTCGACAAAACTCAAAAAGAAGTAAAAGAACGGCCACTAACATAAGCCAAGCTTCAGTTTGCCAGTCAATGAATGAGAGCGTATCTGTGGTTGGACTTGAAGAGAGTAAGCTTACAGGATGGGGACAAGCAACAAGAAGACCGAGGAGACAAAGGTGCCCTCCTGCAGGTGATCTTAACATGATAGTTTCAGAACATAATGGGAACTTCTCAAGCCTTGTGAAACATTATAGAGAGTACAATTAGTATTACTATAGATTGATGTGACTGATGTCACCTTTGGTTGGTTATAAAACAGATACATCTGTTTATTATTGTAACTGTTTGATGCCAATGGATAAATTAAATTACACTGGAAATATAAATTCAAAGATAGCAGATTAATTCTTGAAACATTTCCCAAGAAATCAAAATTTAGCAAAAAAAATAAATTGCCAAAAACACGTGTATTTTCCTATTACACATTCTCTACCAATCCTTGTCCTAATCATGATTTAAATTTCAGTATAATCTTACTATATTCTATAACTAATAACCAAATTTTAATTTGTTTAAAATTTAAAAAATTCTAACAAGGGACTATAGATATCTTTGTCTTGACATTAGCTTTGATATAATTATGAACAAATAAAAGTAAAAAAAAAAGGTATGCTTGAATCTGAAGAAAAGAACAAATAAAACAGAGGAGAAACAAGAATGAGAACAATAACTTGATTTTCAGTTACTGCTGATGCATTTAATCAATTGGAGCAGGAAGATTGAGATCGATGAGTGTATGCATCTCATGAGACACTTGGCGTTGTTGTTGGATCACCAAAGTCCTGTGTTCATGATTCCCAAGGAAATGTGATCTCTTGTGACCACCTAAAGCTTGTCCTGATTTAAACACCCTGAAGCAGATTGGACACTCGTGACCTTTGCTTTTCTTCTTTGCACCACTTGCTTTCTTAACCATTGTTGATTTATTACTATGAATCTTGATTGTGTCCGCACATGAATCAGTCTCCAAGCTTAGCTGGTCACCACTGTCATACACTGATTCAGTTAACTCATACTTGATTTTCTTTCTACCGTAATATGGAAACCCTCTTTTGGTTTTCCTCAGATCATACTTTGTAGAAGAACGACCTGATCCGGTTCCTGACCATTCCTTCCTGAATCTGTTATTGAGTCCCATTGCAGCATTGCTGTTGAATCCGGCATCGACAGAAACATCTGAGTCCAACTTCTTTGGTCCATTCCTGAAGTAGCCAGAATCAGAATTATCTGAATCATACAGAACATCACCATTATCCACTCCTCCAAGTTTGTCTTTCTTACAAAACTCCTCAACTTTCTTCAGCTGTTCTCCTGAAGATGACTTGGTCTCAAGAATCACAGAGTAGTTGTCTGAAGACTCAGCCAGAGAGTTCACAACCATGTTATGTCCTTTCTTGAAACTTGAGTCTCTAGACAGCATCATCAGAGACAATGCCATTTCCTCTTGTTCCGGCTCAATCCCAGTGTCATCAGAAGATGCTGAACCGTATTGATGATTCATGATGCTACCACCAACTGCAAAAGCATGCTGATGTTTGACAACTCTCTTGGATCTTCTCCTGATAGGTGATGAAGAAGCTTCAGTCTCAGATTGACTATCCATAACAATCTTCTCTCTCTCAGAGTGACAAGCCATGTGACCACAAAGAGCTTTAGAAGATGGGAAACCTTTACCACATTCTCTGCAATAAAGAAGTTGCTGTTGATGTTGACTTTGCTGATGTTTCAGAGCCATAATGTCTCTCTGGACCACAAACCTCTTGTTCTTTTTAGGATTCTCTCTCAGACCGTAGCTAGATTGACCTCCATTTTCCTCCACTCTGAGCTTATTGAGTTCATCTTCATCTGAATCAGCTGAGTTCTCATGGTTCATGTGAGTTCTGATGTGACCTCCAAGTGATTTCCCACAAGCGAACCTCTTGCTGCAGAACTTACACACAAACTTCCTCTCTTGGCACTGCTCCATCTTTTAAGACACATGTATAAGCAAACATCAGAAGAAGAAAAAAAAAGACAGAAGAAGAGAAAGTAGTTAGAACTTAGAACCCATTTATCTGATTACCTCAAGTCTTCCAAGTAACACTTATAACAAGCTAACAGAGAGAGAGAGAAGCATCAAGCTCAAAGCTTGATACTTTTTTTTTCACAGAGATCAGATGTTGGGGAATGTAACAGTTATGTCTTGTTAACTACAGATCCTACCATCAAGCAAAAGAGAACACAAAAACAGGAAACAAATAAAACAGACTTTGAAATATCTAAAGTTAGGAGATTTGCTTTCTTTAATTGAGTCAGAAAAAGATGAAAATTACTAATCAGATTTACAAAATGCAACTTTCCCAATTGAGATTAAGGATATGTTTAAATGAGTGGATACCAATCTATAAAACTTTATTTTTAAGAAATGGTACTAATGATTAATGAGTTTTTCTTAAACATAAAATCTGTGGTATTTTTAAAACTATATATGCATTCTGTATTTTGAGCTATTTTTCTTTTTCTGAAAACTATCCACCATTTTCAAAATGGGAAATAGTGTCTTTCAGTATTCTTCTCTTTTTTAGTTAAAGTCTTTCCAGATCCAAAGATTTTCTTATTTTCTTATTTTTATTCTTGTCTTTAACAATAAGTTCGTTTGTTTCCATTTTGTTGCCAATAAATTCATGTTATCACCAAAGTCCTCCTTATAATTCTAATCTCTCAGCTATATATGTTCATCATTTTCAAAACTTGTATCAATGTCATTCTTGTTGCCTTTTCAGTTTCACCTTATTTTCAGTTTTTAACCTTTTTGGCTGCAACAAGCGTATTAGTAGTGTTGAATGATATATATTGTCTGTCTTAATGAACTTATATTATACCACTAGACTAATACTCTTCTAGTAATGGCATCATGACCTATTAGTAAACGGACTATACGTTAAAATTCCGTTTACCAAAAACCAAAAGTGATTTGGAAATAGAGAAACAGACGTTACAAAAATGATGCATTATATTGCAGGGGTCTATTAATTAGTATCTTGTTGGGTATTCACAGAGACAAGCTAATTTAATTACTCTACAACGTGATATCATATCACGCAAGAGAAGAGCATATATATATATACATAGACAAATACAGACCTTGATATATTACATAATATATAGCTCCCAAATTAATGGAACTCATGCGTTTCACCTCTTCTCTTCTCCTCTCTCAACCATATCTAAATATTTCTGTTTTTTCTTCTATAAAGTTTAACTATATAAGCAAAAAATAATCAAAAATACACTATTTCCATGATTCTTTACACTCTACGTACAAGTATAAAAAACGAGCGTGGAAATAGCAATAATATCCCCCCAAGTAACGTAGGACTATTACAAGATCAAAAGAGTAGATTAATCAAGATTCAAGAAAGATCCACAAAGAAATGATTAACCTGCGTCTTCAGGCAAAAGATCCTCTATGAATAACAACACATATCTCTCAAGCATGTACTACTACTCCAAGAAACGCCAAAAAAAATATGTCAACTAGCTACAAAATGCGTAACTAAGGTCTCTGGCAAGACCGCAAGAATACGTTTTAGTTGTGAAGAGGATTTGGACCGGAGGGGACGAGTCTTTTATCGACGCCGTACCTTGGATCAATCTGCGGCGGAGGAGGAGGGGAAACAAGTTGCTGATGATTCCAGCTGCTGCTTCCGTGGATCCTTTGAAGCTCAAGGCACATAGAACGCGCGTAAGGGCGAGAGAAGGAGTGGCAAGGAGTCACGTAGTAAGGGAGGTGAACCCTCGGGACGAATCGGTGAGTTCGGTAACGGATCAAGTTTCTTGATGTCATCATCATCATCGTCCGGTTTGCTCCAGCGGTTCGAGAAGCGAGAAGGAAAACGAGAAAGGGGAGGAGAGATGAGATCAAGATCGAACGGTTCATGTGTGTCGTCGACGACATTGCTCGATTCGGAGAGAGAGAGATGAGAGAAGGAAAAGTTTTTAAACTTTGTGAGAAAAGAGGGAAATAAAAGCAAAATTGGGATTTAAATGCAACGCAGAAGATGCACATGAATCGACGTTAATTATAGTTCGTTTTTGTGGGGTCCTTGGTTCGTTTTCATAGACATCACATAAATATATTATAGTACGTGACCTTATTATATACATATTCCGATCGATTTATTTCACTAGCTATTGCTTTTCACCTTATTATATATAGTACGTAAGAAAATGATCGGTTTCAGTATTATACATGAAAGTGTAGTACGTTTACACAATTACACATCCAATACAATACATAAAGTGAGTAGTTTCGTGGAACGCAAGCTATCTATCGGGGTCTTTCTCGGCTTTCATGGGCTTAAGAAGATTCCACCAAAACTAATTAGAAGCCCAATAAAGACGGTCCATTAAATTAAAGGAGGGTATCAGAATCTCCAACTTCCAATAAAAAGCAAAAGAGATATGCTCTAGATTAAGGTACGAGTTGCAGACTAAGGCTTAAAAAGTGAAAGCTGGAGGAAGAAAAAACAAATCTTAAATGTTGAAGACAAGAAGAATCTCAGTAAGAAACAGGCAAGCTTTACATGAACAAAACAAAAAGCTATTGATTCATTCTTATTCAAATATCCTGAGCAGCAGGGAGATTGAGATCGATTTGCATATCAGCTGCTGCTCTGTGTTTGATCCTGTGTTCATGATTCACAAGGAAATGTGATCTCTTGTGACCACCCAAAGCTTGTCCTGATTTGAACACTCTGAAGCAGATAGGACACTCGTGACCTTTGCTATTCTTGTTTGCACCACTAACTGCATTCTTGCTATGAATCTTGATGTTTGTGTCTGCACAAGAATCAGTTTCATAACAAGGCAAGGCAAGCCTTTTGCTTTTGCGTAGCTCATACTTTGATCTTCCCTCCTTGGCCTCAAGATCATCACCATTGTTCCTAAGACACCCATCAACTGAGATAGCTGAGTCTGACCTCTTTGGACCATTCATGAAGTAATCAGAGTCAGAACTATATGAGTCAGAGAGAACAGCACCATTATCATCATCAGCAGCAGCAGCAGACCTTAGTTGGTCATCGACGGCAACATTGAAGATCATCTTTAGCTTCTCCTCTGAAGATAATCTGGTCTCGAGAATCTCAGAGCTGTACACTGAAGAATCAGCCACCAGAGAGTTCACAACCAAGGTAAGTCCTCTAGAATCCATAGACATCATCATGAGAGACAAAGCAGAGTTCTTATGTTCTTGGTCAATCTCACAAGCAAAAGAAGAAGACGAGCTAAAAGATTCTGAAATGGACTGCTTCTTGGATCTTTTCCTGCTGGGACTCGAGGAAGTAGTCTCGGTATCAGATTGGGTATCCATAACCAACTTCTCTCCCTCAAAGTGACAACAATCCATGTGACTCCAAAGATCTTTCAAACAAGCAAAACCTTTACCACATTCTCTGCAACAAAGTTGTTTTTGTTGTTTTAGAGCCGTGATCTCCCTCTGATCCACCAACCTCTTCTTGTTGTTGTTCTTCTTCTTAGGATTCTTGCCATTGTAACTACTCGAATGAAGTGAGTACTGGTTGGTATGGATCCTGATGTGACCTCCGAGAGATTTACCAGAAGGGCACTTCTTGTTACAGAACTTGCAAATATACTCCTTCTCTGTGATCGTCTCCATATTGATTTGACCTTCTCTTACACAAGCAGAATCAATCAAAAAAGAGGTTTCTTTAGTTAAACGAAAGCAAAAGCAAAGGAAAGATTAGCAAGACCCCATTTTTTTGTGTTGATGATGAGTTTACCTCAAATCTCCCAAGAAAATACCACATAAACCGACAAAGCTTGATGCTTTCTTAGCGGAGAGAGAGAGAGAGAGAGAGATGCAGAGCAAAGGTTGATGCTTTATTACCGATCAGATATTGTGACGTGACAGTTGGTCTATATCTGAGTACAAGATCCGACCTTTGAAGCGGCTAAGAAGAAGCTTAGTTAAAAAAAAAAAAAAAACTTTGTAATCTATTCTCGAAGGTTAGGAGATTTGTTGTTTTTTTAGTTTGGAGCAAAAAGAAAGAAAAAATATATACATTAAAAAGAGAGGTGTTCCAAACACGAGTAATCAAAAGGTCAGCCGCATTTTGGATCTGTTTCTTCTCTCTCAACCAATTCAACACAACACACACACACTTTTGGGTGTTCAATACATGCATTGAAGCAAAAAAAAATGAAAAAGGATACAACTCATAGACAGAGAAAAGCATGGACGGTTCAGATCTTTTGGCCGCTCATTACAAACCAAATCTTGAAATTGCAAGAATCCGCAGAAAGTTTAACTTAGAGATTTGTTTCCTTCATTAATATAAATCTTGTAGTATTTTACCAAAAAAAAAAAAACTTTGTAATCTATTCTCGAAGGTTAGGAGATTTGTTGTTTTTAGTTTGGAGCAAAAAGAAAGAAAAATATATACATTAAAAAGAGAGGTGTTCCAAACACGAGTAATCAAAAGGTCAGCCGCATTTTGGATCTGTTTCTTCTCTCTCAACCAATTCAACACAACACACACACACTTTTGGGTGTTCAATACATGCATTGAAGCAAAAAAAAATGAAAAAGGATACAACTCATAGACAGAGAAAAGCATGGACGGTTCAGATCTTTTGGCCGCTCATTACAAACCAAATCTTGAAATTGCAAGAATCCGCAGAAAGTTTAACTTAGAGATTTGTTTCCTTCATTAATATAAATCTTGTAGTATTTTACCAAAAAAAAAAAAAAACTTTGTAATCTATTCTCGAAGGTTAGGAGATTTGTTGTTTTAGAGCCGTGATCTCCCTCTGATCCACCAACCTCTTCTTGTTGTTGTTCTTCTTCTTAGGATTCTTGCCATTGTAACTACTCGAATGAAGTGAGTACTGGTTGGTATGGATCCTGATGTGACCTCCGAGAGATTTACCAGAAGGGCACTTCTTGTTACAGAACTTGCAAATATACTCCTTCTCTGTGATCGTCTCCATATTGATTTGACCTTCTCTTACACAAGCAGAATCAATCAAAAAGAGGTTTCTTTAGTTAAACGAAAGCAAAAGCAAAGGAAAGATTAGCAAGACCCCATTTTTTGTGTTGATGATGAGTTTACCTCAAATCTCCCAAGAAAATACCACATAAACCGACAAAGCTTGATGCTTTCTTAGCGGAGAGAGAGAGAGAGAGAGAGATGCAGAGCAAAGGTTGATGCTTTATTACCGATCAGATATTGTGACGTGACAGTTGGTCTATATCTGAGTACAAGATCCGACCTTTGAAGCGGCTAAGAAGAAGCTTAGTTAAAAAAAAAAAAAAAACTTTGTAATCTATTCTCGAAGGTTAGGAGATTTGTTGTTTTTTTAGTTTGGAGCAAAAAGAAAGAAAAAATATATACATTAAAAAAGAGAGGTGTTCCAAACACGAGTAATCAAAAGGTCAGCCGCATTTTTGGATCTGTTTCTTCTCTCTCAACCAATTCAACACAACACACACACACTTTTGGGTGTTCAATACATGCATTGAAGCAAAAAAAAAAAATGAAAAAAGGATACAACTCATAGACAGAGAAAAGCATGGACGGTTCAGATCTTTTTGGCCGCTCATTACAAACCAAATCTTGAAATTGCAAGAATCCGCAGAAAGTTTAACTTAGAGATTTGTTTCCTTCATTAATATAAATCTTGTAGTATTTTACCAAAAAAGAAAAAAAAATCTTGTAGTGCAGTGAACTAGATTAGTATAGATTATGGTATAACAAACCATGGGGCCCAAACAGAGACTTCTCGGCGTCCAAACAAACAACAAAGCTTTGCCCCTTAACAGTTGTCCTCTCTGCCACATATTCTCCGATTCCAAAGCAACAAACTTTGGCATTGCCAAGCTTGTTTGTAAATAAACCAAGACTTGTTGATCTTCTCAGTTTTATCATTTCATTTGTTTCTCTCTTTATATGTTTTCCTTATAATCATACAAAATAAAATAAAATCCTAAAAATCAGAGAGATTCTGACATTTTCTAGGTAAAGAATTTTGGGAGAGAGGGTCCCAAGAAAAGTGAAACAACAGCCCATTCACAAGGGTTCCACATGACCAAATTCATATTCTTATAAACGTTTCTCTCTCCTCTCTCTCTCTCTACTTTTTAATAGGAACATTTGGAGGACCCAATAACCCCACCTAGAATTCTGCAAGCTGTTGAAACGTGATGTTGGTTCCTCACTTGTTTCTTAATTCTTATCCATAGCCAAATATATCATCATCCATGATGATCCCGGTTGGTTAAAGACCTTTGCCATTTGTTGAAACATTCGGATCCTACACTCCTTCAACTTTCTTCTGTTCATCTCCAAGCCCAGTCTCATCTTTCTTTGCACAGTTCTTCGAGCCAAAGTTCACGGCATCTTGTGCAAGCTCAAAGGTAGTGCATGAGTCATCTTCCACGTTGAATCTCTCCTTGTTGCACCCACAGAATATATCCATATATTCATTTGTTGCATCCATCTCGTGCTCATCACACAGTCTGGTATCATTTTCATCATTCTCACTAATACTGGCATCTTCTTCACCTTGTTCCTGATGGAGTGGATGCACTTTCTCATTGAATTTTTCAGTCCCTTCATGAAGAGGAGATTCGACCACAGAGTCTTCTTCTTCATCTTCTTCGAGATATTGTGTACCCAAAGGTCCTCCTCCATAACCTCCTTGCCATTCATCATCGTCACTATCAATGTCCAATATCATAGATCTGTTCTGGGTGGCCCTTCTTCTAAGGACAAAAACGTTAAAGTAGTAGCTAATAATCTCGTGCTTGGTTCGGGAAAAAAACGCAGCTTCCAAATGCTTCCAAAAGTTCCGACCTAACGTCACTGGATTTGAATAAACAACCTCATGAAAAAGTAAGGCATCTTCATCGCTCCAGCTCCGTGCAACCTCTTCTCCCATGTCACAGAAGCCTAGGTCTCTGAATTTCTCAAACCCAAGCACCTTAACAATTTCATCTCTAGCTTCTTTGACGTGCTGGCGCACACACCTTATAGAACCCACGTCCTGGCAGGCACAGAACTCTCTACCTTTCCCTACTATGTCATCCATATGTGCCGGCATGGGAACAACACATGTACCGGTGCCTAAAGGTTCTTGGTTCCCATTCAGGCTACCTTCCCATTCAGGAATCATGGCTTGATGATCTTTTCCAACGGGCACTTGCTTTCTAGCAGGTTGATCCAAGAGGAAAGAATATAATGTCTCAACAGGAGCAAACGTTCTTGGAGGAACAAGACCGAGCTCAAAGTACTCTGCAGAATGAGGAGACTGAGTTACATCTTTTCCGTGGCAATCTTCCATGATCCGATCAAAACAACCTTCCATGTCAAGACCCGGGTAAACAAAACCGGACTCTTCATCAAAGGTTTCACCTCCTTTGGACTCATCCACTATTGTCAATAAACCCATTCAAAAGAATAATACTCAATCACATAGAAGACTTTGGTCCTGTAACAAACAACATAAAATGTCATAAGTAATATTTACCTGTGGCAAGAGGACTCTGCGAAGCAGCATGACGTGGGATCGACTCTTCAAACTGCATAGACTTGTCGGTAAAGCCAAGCTGTCTAGATTGTTTAAACGGGAGCTCATGAAACTTGTTGTCATCTAAAGGGCGTTTGAATCCCATTTCCAACCTACATAGTGGAGGGTAAGAAAAACAAAACACAAGAGAACAACTTAGAATCCTTAGAAATAAACGATAAGAATCGCCTCACAATTTTAAAGCAAATGTATGCAAGAGACCTTATAAGTTTTAACAAACCATGTAAGACATCTAACTGTATAAGTTCCTCTAAGGACACTAGCTATGCTTGCATGCAACTTAAACAGACATGCAACACAACAACGAACCAGTACAATAACAACTGACAGAAGTAATAATGTTTAAAAAAAAATAGTTCAGATAAGAACAAATGGTCTGTATTGTTTACCTCTGTAAAGGGATAAGCTCAAATAATGTTTCAAGCCAACTTCACCAAACTAGAACGTTCACCAGAAGACCCAGATAATATGAAGTAAGAATCTTAAAGGCTTAAGCTAGGAAAAAAATCAAAACCCCCAAATCAGAAGAAAACCTAACCCTAGATTCTGGCCTACCCAAAAGTTAACCAAATCAAGAGTGGAATAGATAAGAAATGACCAAAGACAAACGAAATAAGAGAAAGCCCTTTGGTAATTTACAGATCTGGCAAGCCCAGTGATAGATCTGAAAATAAGAACCCTAGATCTCAATCAGGGACGAAAAAGGTGAAATTAACATCAAAATTTAAAAGGGGTGTTGATGAAAATCAATTAAAATAGCAAAAGAAAACGATGGATCGAGAAATTATACGACGTGTGAGGAGATCGACAATCCTAACCCTAGATCTTTCTTGAGAAACGAAATTTATAAATAATTGGTATCAATCGAAAGAGGGAAACGTGAATTAGATGAATCTACAGATTAATTGAAAATAAAATTCCAGTAAAACGAAATCGAAATATGGATTACGTAGAAAAAATTGGTGGAAGAACACAAAAGAAGATAAAAGGTGGATACGGTTCGTGCTATTATTCGGGTTGACCCGTAAAAATCCCTGAATGTTAGCTGGACCTCATAATTTAAGACCCGCACACTTTTCTAGCTAAGTCCCTACTACTTTCTAATTTTTACACTTTATTCCTTGTTTCCTCATCTCTTACAATTAAACCCAAACAGCAGGACAAAAAAGCACAAACTTTGTTATCTTTTGGGGAGGATTCTACCAAAGTTCTTAACTTCGTAGAGCATCTGCATTAGTAAACCCTCTCTTGGGATTCAAATTTATAATTTTTTATTATTAATTTTTTTATTGTTTGATTTAAAAAAAAAAATATAATCGAACTAATCGCGAGTCATCACGTGTCGTGGAACCCGCAAAACAGTGATGAACTAACCCGACACAAATTCACTGGAAAGAAACAGATTCATCACTATATATTATTTTAATTTTTTTTTTTGGAAATTTGTGTGAAACCCCATAAGTTCATTGATGGGGTGCTCTTATCATGCTAACCAAATCAATTTAGAGAAATGTTATTTTGTATCCTTGCTCAGCTTCAGACGTTACAACAAGATACTACAACTTAGTACTATATATTATGTAAATACATAGTCGAGACACCTTCATGCCACAGAAGGCATGTCCTCGAGCTAGATATACAAGCTTCTAAGAATCATTTCAGAGACGAGCCCTTACTTATGCAGAAATCAACACAGAAATGTATCACAGCCTTAAGAAATCATTATTAAAAAAAAACAGAAGATTAGTTAACAACTTGTAGCAAACATTTTGGCCGGAACAACAAAGGCTGCGTTTTTATATATAGGGTACAGTAACAACTAGCAAGTGACTTCCACAAGACTAGAGCAGCGACAGAGATGTAATCTATCAGTTTTTCCTTCCTTCCGACAAGATGATGTGGTATCCATGCCTGCAAATCACATTCATCATTTACTAAACGAAGCCAACAAAAAAAATCAGAATGATACTGAAGAAAGAAGAGAGAGGATGTTAGTAGTCATACGTAGATTTGAAAGGTGCACTAGTGACACCAACAGGTGTGTTGAAGGCGACATCTTGGAATGGACCAGCCATCTTTCCCCTTGGGAACCATCCAAGATCTCCTCCTTTTTTCCCTGATGGGCACTCCGAGTACTCTGCTGCAATCTGAGATAGTCCATGCACATATATGTTTGAGATTCCCCCACCATTCATTAGACACACATGTAGCTAACCGAAAACTGAAACTCGCAGGTCTCTAAATATCAATGAACTATGAAATGTGTTTTCAGCTATTATGTACATGTCAAAGCTAGAGATGGTACTTGCATTATCTTACATTAGATGTTTCAATTCATCAACAACAAAAAGAAAAAAAAGGGCAAACTTTCACCTTAGCAAACTCAGCAGGAGGAACTTTGTCTCCGTTGCTCAACCAACCATCCTGCAACTTTTTGTATGCCTCATTGATCTTTCCTTGCTTTTCACACAAAACATGTCTCGCTGAAAACAAAACCAATGCAGTGTTGACAATGCTGTTTGACTACAAATGTCTCAAGTTGTATAAGAACGTACAAGAACACAAGTATCAGATACACATGACTTTTAAAATAATCACACCTTTAACATAAGTACATGTTCCGAGACCATCAGCAGCTTTCCCTGCTTTGCCTTTACCCTTAGAGGACGCTTCATCACTGCCACCAGCTTGCTTTCCCTTACCCTTCCCACCACCTTTAGCGTCTTTCCCCATCTACCAAACTCTGTAATAAACAACCCAGTATTAGCGTTACTACCATCTGGGTTTTGAACATCAACACACGTCTTGTAAACTCTGAAGCAACACACACTAGAGATTCAGCGTTGATCGTATCCAAATGCAAAGTGACTTGGAAATATTTACAGGAGGACACAGATGTCTAATCAGTGAGAACTTGCTTAAAGGACAAGCCTTTGACGCATTAGATCGAACACTTGGTAAGCCCAGATCTATCAAATTCAGAATGATCACATCACAACAAAGATTTCAGATTAAATACGAGGAGCACAAGTAGAATCGGTGGGTTAACGATAAAAATTATATCTCAAAACGAAAAAAAAGAACACAGAACCCATCAAAAGGGGCTATGTTTTGAAACAGATGACAATCAAAAGCGAGCAGAAGACGAGGACTTTACCTTGAGGTAGGTCTTCTTCTTCTTCTTTCAGATTGAACGAACGAGCAAGGAGTGTGATAGAGATTTTTTTAGATGAAGATATATGCTAAACATCTTTCTCACGGAATATAACCCCACTTTATTGATGTGGATTCGGCCCATTTACGAGGCTCTGGATCTTTAAAGTAAGGGTTGAGAATGTGTTTCTTTTAGTGGTGATCTTCAAATTTATTTGTAAAAGTATTATTATTTTTTATTTCGTTTTATTATTGTTATTCATTACTAAATTTTTATGAATAAATAAAAATATTTTTTGTGTTACAGAAAAACTATTTAAAATAGTAAAATAAATTAATTAATGAGAATATATTAAAATAAAAATATTAATAGTATAAAAATTGTTATTAGAATATTTTAAGCTCGCTTGTACTAGAATTCTCATAATTTGAGAAACATAAGATTAAATATATAATTTTAATGTTTAACTAAATGTTTAGAGCCCTATGCGAGAACTTTGCAATAACCACGCTCGAATATATGTAATGCATTCAGTGGGGGATTTGTTGGGGAATTGTACTGTAGTTTATAGGGTGTCAATGAAGTTAGAGTAACCATTTTTGCCAACAGATCTTTAAAGATATGAACACAATTTAATTTATTTGATTATCTTAGGGGGTATCAAGTGATCCCCTACCCTTACTACATCCGCCTCTGAATGCACTACATATACATATTCTATATTTTTTCTCCAAAAAAGAACTATATATGTAATGTAATGCATTGTTGAAAAGATAAAAGTCTGGTGGAAAATGCTTTAGGACCACGTGAGACCAGATTGGTGATCAAATTTTAAGATGTGAGACTGTTGAAGAAAAACTTTCTGTGGCTGATCGATTGTATGGAGAATGCAGAGGGCGGAACCATTAAATTTAGTTTACTTTAGAGCATTCTGTTTTATATTCTTTAAAACATTCTATTTGATTCTTCTTTAACTTACTTAACGTGTTAAACATTTGAGCAGTCCCAGTCCGCAGCAGAAGTAGCATGAGCGGGCCCCTTTAGGAACCAAAGCATTAGATTATATACTAATTTAAATATGTATCCCCTGAAAAAAAAAGTTTCTGGATCCCCAATTTTCTTTCTAAAAAGGTTGTGTGTTTCTGGTTGTGTTGAAGAAGCCCCATAGTATTAATCATTAAATGTTATAGAATATTCCAATTTTCTAGTCATGGTTTGACGTGTCTTTTCAGCCGAAAGAAAAAAAATTTCAAAAAGGAGACATCCATTTTCACACATGAACAGAGAAGAAGAGGATCTCGCTTAGATTTTGTCGACCTCGAAAGTTTCGTAGAAATGACAATGGTTTGTCTATTTCTTATTTCTTTTTTTTTGGGCAAAGTCTATTTTTTATTTCATATTCTACTTTTCCTCTCTTCGTTTTTCCTTGGTAGAGTTATTCCTATTTCCTTCTTCTTCAGGCCAATGGCTGAGGGATTGCCATTGATGTTCCTCCTTGTCTCACATTTATTTATCTTAGGTATGTTGTTTGTATACGAGCTTCCTTGTTTAGTTATTATTTCATGATATTTTTTTTATCTGCAGGAGTAACATCGAGGAACATTACAATAGTGAACAAATGCGAATTCACTGTGTGGCCGGGGATCCAAACAACCTCTGCTGATTATCCGTTCAACATCTCTGGCTTCGTTCTCAAGAAAGGAGAGAGGCGTGAAATCGATCCACCGTCTACATGGAAAGGTCGTATCTGGGGTAGGTCACGATGCTCAACCAACAGAACCGGGAGTTTCTCATGCCAAACCGGAGACTGCAACTCTGGAGAAATCCAGTGCTTGGGAAACGCAGGCACACCTTCTCTCACTCTAGCCAAGTTTAACTTTAACAATTCTCACGGCCAGAATGATAGCTATGAAGTTAGCACCGTTCAGGGTTATAACCTTCCATTGCTGATTGCCCCCCAAAATGAGCAAACATGTACCAGCGTTGAGTGCATGGTTGTCACTAATAAATACTGCCCTCGGTCGCCGGTGGAACAAACACTTTTGGGACTTAGTTGCGACAACGTTTGTGATAAATTCAATTTGCCTCAGATCTGCTGCCAGAGCGACAGCGATAACAATTACGCCTCTGCGGAAAAATGCCAACTGACGGTTGACTCGCAGTCGCAGGATCTCAGGCATGCATGCCCACTTTCTTATAATTACGATGACAGCAGCAACCTCTGGAAATGCAATAACTCCGCTGGCTATCTTGTCACTTTTTGCCCCTTGAGCAGTGCTTTCATGTCCGATCCGAATTCACCATCGAACCGGTAACTAACTCAATCTCTTGTAAATAATCCGTTTCAGATTTAATAAAACATCATTAAATAAAAACTTGATAAAAACTAATTAACCCGGTAAAAACTCAAGAAATATGATAACATATATAAAATATTTTGATTAAACTTTTCATACATTTTTAATATTACAAAAATTGATTATACTAAAAAATTTATGATTCTTCACACTTTGATGCTATGTTATTTGAAGAAAATAAAGGAAACCAAAATTTACTAATATGACACTATTAGACTATTGTTTTAGTTTTATTTTATTGAAAATCTGTTATAAATTTTTAATTATATTTATTTTAGATTTAAAATTCAGTTTATAATATTTTTATTTAATTGTTTGTTATCTTATTTTAACCAAAGTTTTTATTTGCTATTAAAAACTAATCAATTAATTTATTTATTGTGGATGAAATTGAAATTAAAACAAAAACTTAAAAATTTAATTATATTTTATAAATAAATTTGATATCAATTTATATATTCAGTGGTTATTAATATTATGTTCATATATAACTACATAAGGTCCGTCCCAATTTTTAGCAAAGAGCCTAAACTTTAACCGAAGTTTAGAAAAAAAATTACGGGCCCTGTGCAAATATACCTTGGGCACATGCAAGAGACGGACCTTAACTATAGTTATTATAATTTACTAATCTATTGATTCGTGGTTCAACCACAATCAATTCAGTATCTGGTATCCCAAAGAGTAATTTGATTCAGTGTTCGGTTGGGTATAAAAACATTGCATTCGAGTGTTCGAAGTACCATGACAACCAATTTAAGTAGATCGCAGTATATTTATCGTCAATTCGTTAAGGATACTAATCAACATCAATATTTAAATAAAATAATAGCAAACTGTAAAAACAACTTTATCGCAGTATTTTACGCGTTTCTTGAGGGAGAGGGACCCACGAAATTGTCAAAACCGAAAAGAAAAAGTCGCCAAAGAAGAGATGAATTAGGTTGAGTTCTTGTATTATTCACGAGTTTCATTGACACGCGGCAACTCACCTTTAATTTATTTTTAATTTTTTTTTTAATCGGACAAAAAGAAAAGAAAAAAAAAACAAAAATAAGAGTTTAAGAGATAAGTTTTAGAATGGATATATTTCTAAGAATGATCAAAGTTGAAATGAACCATATTATGGATCTACATGTTCTCACAATAACTCAAATGAGTTTGCTACTTTTTTTTTGTAAATTGATATGTGATTTTGTTACATGTTCGAAAAGCAACAACGACAACGTACTGGCTCCGTCTCCCTCTCCAGTACCAAACAATCATGGTCCAAGGCATAGGCAAGTGAATCCATCGGCCATCATATTTTTGAAGTCAATTTTTGTCAGAGATTTTCTTTTACTATAAAAAGCATGAAAACGGCTGGATCGTTAATCTTGTGCAGGAAATCTAAAAACATTGGACCGGCTCTGGCTCCAAGAGGAAGTGGAACTCAGTCTCCATTACAAGCCATACCGAAAACTACTGCAGGAGCAAGACGTAAGTTTTTTTTCTTAGTTTACAAAAAAAAAAGAAGTTATTTTTCTTTCCCACACCAAATATATCGCGTCTTTTTTAGTTAATGAGACTTCTATGTTTAACATTTTGCAGAAAAACTATCATGGAAGTTGAAACTGATACTCGGTATCCCTAATCCATGTGACAGTTACTCATGTACATAGGCAAAAAAACTAAGTTTAAACGCTAGTTCTCTTATTGTAGGTGCCTTGGGAACTTCTGTATTTATCATTATTGCGGTCATTTCAATAGTTAGAGCAAAACATGCGAGGAAGAATAGTAGGAATGAAAAAAACTTTGAAGCAGTTGTAATGTTGAGACAATATAGTTACGCAAGAGTCAAGAAGATGACAAACTCATTTGCTCATGTTCTCGGGAAAGGAGGATTTGGAATTGTCTACAGAGGAAAATTACCTGATGGAGGCCGAGACGTTGCAGTAAAGATCTTGAAAGATGTAAAGGGAAACGAAGAAGAGTTCATCAACGAAATAGCTAGCATGAGTAGAACGTCTCATGTTAATATTGTTCCTCTGCTTGGATTTTGCTATGAAGACAACAACAGAGCTATAATATACGACTTCATGCCCAATGGATCCCTTGATAAGTTCATTGCCGAGAATATGTCGGCGAAGATTGAATGGGAAACGTTATACAAGATTGTGGTAGGTTTGTCTCGCGGCCTAGAATATTTGCACAACCGTTGCATATCGAGGATTGTGCATTTTGATATAAAACCACAAAACATACTTATGGACAAAGATTTCTGCCCCAAGATTTCAGATTTCGGGCTTGCTAGGCTTTGCAAGAATAACGAGAGCATCATGTCAATGCTAGATGCGAGAGGGACCTTTGGATACATTGCCCCTGAAGTGGTTTCTAGGAATTTTGGAGGAGTTTCGCATAAGTCAGATGTATATAGTTATGGGATGGTCGTTCTCGAGATTATTGGAGCAAGGAATAGAGAAAATTTTGAGAAATCTGGATCAAATAACAGTTCAATGTACTTTCCAGACTGGATCTATAAGGACTTTGAGAGTGGAGAAATCATGAAGTTTTTTGGGGATCAACTAACCGAAGAAGAAGAGAAAATTGCAACGAAAATGGTATTAGTTGGTCTGTGGTGTATTCAGACCAATCCATTTGATCGTCCACCAATGATCAAAGTCATTGAAATGTTAGAAGGAAGTGTAGAGGCTCTCCAAGTTCCCCCTAAGCCTCTCTTGTGTTTACCCACGGCAGCTGTTCCAGAAATTCTTGAAGATGGTAATGAGACTTCAAGCCTCTCTAACTCAAATCAGTTTGAAAGATGTACTCTCTCAGCTGGCGATGACACTTTAGGCACCTCTATCTCCGAAGAAGACATAGTTCAATGTCCAGACTCTTTAAATTAAAGTCAAGTGTGGATCGCTTATAACTTGTCAAGATGTTGATATACTTTTGTTGGTTGTTATTTCTGATTTGATTATGTCGTTTAAATGCTTACAAGATGATGTTCTTTTTTTTATGCAGGCAGCCAAACATCGTTGGTTAACAACGTACGTGGTAATTTAACGGAAATGATTTTCTGTGTTTTTTCTGAAACAATAATAATACAAAATCGAACTAACTAATTTTTTCTGTTGAAATTGAACTAACAGTTACCTCCTTAATGGATCATCGGTCCAAAAGAGTTCCAATGTTTGAAATCTTTACCAATTCGTTTTTTTTTTTAGGGAAAATTGTTTTTTTGGACCAAAAAATGGTATCTATGTCTCATTAGGCTAATTTCTATTTTGTACCATTTTTTCCTTTAATACCCTTTCTTTTTTTTCTAAAATAAATTAAATCAATAGTTTTACAAACCAAAAAAATTTGGAAAAATAATAACTAGTGATGAAATACCTATATCAAATTAGTGATATTTTTTTCAGTTTTAAAAATGTTTAAATCATAATTTCATTTTCTGTTCTAAAAAAAGTAGAATTGACATTCTACAAAGTAGAAAATGAAATCCACTATTTTCATTGAATCTACTATGTTTTGAATACGTGATCTACGTAAATAATAGTACTCTAAAAATATTTAGAATACATGTTCCGCGCCTAACCTACAACTCTAAAATCAGTAGAAATCAAAATCTACACTTTACAAAAAATCTAAAACATGTAGAATTCGAAATCTACACATTACTATAAATCTAAAACTTGTAGAAACGGAGTTTCTACACATTGCTATAAATCTAAAAACCTGTAGAAACCGATTTCTACAGATTTACTGAATTCTACGGATAAGAATAATCAGTTATGAAAATCTGAAAAAATATATTTTGAATATTTTGTTTCCATATAATATTAAAAACGATTTTTTTTAAAAAAATATTTTGTTCACTGAATTTTTTTTTTATATTTTGTTTTGGGCAAAACGAGTTTTACAAATATTCTGATATTTATCAATTGTTTTATTAATTATAATTTCGAATTTATAATTAAAATTAAGGGTATTATTGCCATTATGAAAATATTTAGCCTTATGGGACATAAACTATACAAGATTAGCCTAATGGGACATAGATACCATTTTTTTGGCCCAAAAAAATAATTTTCCCTTTTTTTTATTCATTCAGCTTATGAGAATACACAAGAGAAGCTAGAAAACTTGAGAAGTTACATGCCTTTACACACCTACCAAAAAAAAAAGATTTTTTTGTTCGTTGTCTTAAACCTGTTGATCTTATTATTATTCAGTTGTCTTAAAATATATATATATATATATATATATATTTTTTTTTTTCTGAATATTACATTTATTTCACTTGTCCCTTCAAAAGAGAGACCATTTAGAAGTTGCATACATCAGAGTTTGAAGGATAGCACAAAACACATAATTTAAAACCAAAATGAAGCAAAGCAAAGGTTGAAACTTTTTAGGTGTCGAAGTACTTGAACCATGTGTAGATGAAGGATTCTTCAGATGGCTGTGAGTGGTCATGATGCTGTAGAGATGAACCAATGTTTGATCTTGCTCTGAAATCCAGAGCTGCCATTTTTTCTTTGAGAAGGAGGCGGATTTGCTTTACCAAAGTGCTCGGTAGCAGCTGCTCCGAGGTATGGAATCTAGCATTTCTTTCTCCAAAGGAAGTAGACGGATGCTTGAAAAATGAGATGACAAATCAACTTTACCTTAGGAGAGATGGGCACAGCTTGAACCCAAGTGATAACATCAGTTAGGACTGATGGAGGGTTAAGCGTCCGGTGTCCAAAAAAAGCTAGCCATACTGCAGTCGAAAAAGGACATTCAAAGAAAAGGTGAGAAGCAGATTCAGGAGCTGTGTTGCATAGCAAACACTCCGAGCTAACATTAAGGCCCCATCGCCTCAAGTGATCCTTTGTCTTCAGACGGTCCCTCATTAGAACCCATGTAATGAAAGCATGCTTGGGAATACGATCCTTAAACCATACTGCTTGATGCCAACTTACTACCGGGAGGTCCCGTTGGAGAGATTGAAAAGTTTTTGATGAAGAAAAGGCTCCAGGAATATCATTTGGCCTGTTTCTCCGTAGGAACAGTTAATGATAATTAATTATTTTATGTAATCATCTAAGAAAATAGATAGATATGTAAAAAATATATTTCTATTACTTTGAATATATATATATATATATATTTGTATTGTTTAAAATTATGTTTTAAAAGAAATAATATTTCTTTTTTTCTAATATCAAGATTATCTGAATTTTATGAAATTACATTATATGCAAATATATATTTTCATCTAAGAAAATATAGATATAAATAAATATTTTATTACTGTTTATTTTATGTTTACTGAAAAATATTTTTAAATGGAATATTTCTCTTTTGTGAACTTTCATTTTTAATGAAATCATATTGTATATACATATATTTTAGTTTTTAAACTTTATAAATGCTTCCTTTTTATTATATATATTATTTGGAAAATTTTAAAGAGGAAACTAAATAAAAAATTCAATAATAATATTTAAATGTAATATTTGTAATTCATTAAGGGTATCAGTGTAATCAACCATCTTGAAAATTAACGTGAACACGACACATGGAAAATTGACTTCTCAAATGATATTATAGAGATATAATGTTATTATTTTTGAAATAATTCTCAATTAATATATATGGGATATTGATAAGTAACAATATCAAGGGAAAATTTGTTCGTTGAACCACTGTTTCATTTTAGTGGGGAACAGAAGCCGAGATGATGTTGAAATCCTAGGCATAGATACTATTTCCTGTCGTCCCTCTTCAAGATTAGATTCTATCTCTATCTCCACTGTCTTTAAAACATTTGAGTTACCGAGAATGTATGTCATTAGTTGTTTCTCATCTTCTGTTCCTCCATAGGCTTTCCACCGAAAGATCTCTAGATAAGACGACAAGCATCCGGCAATAGAAATAGGCTGGTTCCAGGATAGCGGGAGACTTTGGGCTCTCTGATATCAATTAATCTACTTTAATATCAAGTTCATCAAAACTAAATACATTTTATTTTAGGGAGGAGGGTACTTAACGTATATAACGTATAATATTTTAGTCTAGGACAATTATAAAGCAAAACCATAAGTGGATCCAACCAATCTACAGAAATGTCTGGATAAAAGTTTAACTCTATGAGACGTGAGTATTTGATAGCTTTACAAGACGCAACCTTTATTAGAAAAACAACAACAACGTTAACAAGAAACAAATTAAGGAGAGCCCCGGAGATATATAATCATTACCATTGATTTAAGAAAGTGCAAGTCCAGATGTATGACAGAAGAAAGAGATCTCATAAACTTGTCACTCAGGTTATCACATAAGTTAATTTCTGCAACATCTAGGCAAGGCATATTATTCTCTATCAAGCAGTAGTAGTCTTCACTATCGTCATATAGGTCCAAATTTATTAGCGCAGGGCAATCTATTACCAACGATCCATTGGAGTAATTATCATCATCCCCTACCTCATTATGGCGCATGACAGTCGCATAATTTAATGTTTGTAAGGAAGACACTTTCACGGTAAAGTTCGTCAAGTTGTCACCCTCACGTCGATGCACCATCAGCCGCTCGAGAACCGGGTAACTTGATAAAAGATTAACAAGGGACTCTTCGTCTTTGTACACTACTTTGTCAAGAGTCAGATCCCAGAGAGATGGTAGGCGGGCTTGAGAAGAAACATCCACAAGAACTTCGTTGGATAGTTCTAGTATAGAGAGTATGTCACATGTGTAAAGGCTCTTCGGAAAGCTTGTGGGATCTGCTTTCCAGAGAATATCTAAAATTAACAATACCACACCGCGATTAACTGCGTTCTCAACACGCATTCCGACATCTACGTCAACAGGAGAACTTGGACTCAGTCAACTTCACTAGATTTGGTTTCAGTGTTACAGTCGGTCCAATAAAATTGATTCCCATAAATATTAGAGATTTTTATATAGATATCGATACCCAAATTGTAACCAGATTTTTTCATACTTTTTAAAAAATGTTTCAAACCTCCATAATGTAGTGGAGTTGCAATGACTTTTCAATAAACCATCCAATTCTAGCTGCCTTTTCAATAAATCATCCAATGCCCCTCGCTGCCTTTTCAATAAAGCGCCAGTTTCTTTCCAAAGTTGTGTTGAAGAAACCCCATAGTAGTAATCATAAAATGTTAAAATACCCCAGTTTTCTAGTAATGATTTGACGTGTCCTTTTAGCAGAAAGAAATATCTTTCTAAAAGGAGGCATCCAATTTTCAACAGAGAAAAAGAGGATCTCTCTAAGATTTGGTCGGCCTCGCAAGTGTGCAGAGATGTTGTCTATTTTTTTTTTCCTTGGTAGAGTTATTCTTATTTCTTTCTTTTTCATCAGGCCAATGGCTGAGGGATTGCAATTGATGTTCCTCCTTGGTTCACATTTATTTATCTTAGGTATGTTGTTTGTATACACGACCTTTCCTTGTTTAGTTAATCATTTCATGATTTTCTTTTTTGTAATCTGCAGGAGTAACATCGAGGAACATTACAATAGTGAACGAATGCGAATTCACTGTGTGGCCGGGGATTCAAACAACGGCTGCTGATCATCCGTTCAACATCTCTGGCTTCGCTCTCAAGAAAGGAGAGAGGCGTGAGATCGACCCACCGTCTACATGGAAAGGTCGTATCTGGGGTAGGACAAGATGCTCAACCAACAAAACCGGGAGTTTCTCATGCCAAACCGGAGACTGCAACTCTGGAGAAATCGAGTGCTTGGGAAACGCAGGCACACCTTCTCTCACTCTAGCCAAGTTTGACTTCAACAATTCTCACGGCTGGAATGATAGCTATGAAGTTAGTGTCGCTCAGGGTTATAACCTTCCGTTGCTGATTGCGCCCCAAAACGACCTAACATGTACCAGAAGTTATTGCATGGTTGCCAGTCATGAAGACTGTTCGCTGGCGGTAGAATATGGAGATGTGGGAATTGGGGGAGTTAGTTGCGTCAACTATTGTGAAAAATTCCATTTGCCTAAGATCTGCTGTGAGAGCGACAGCGATAACAACTACGCCTCTTCCGAAAAATGCCAACTGACGGTTGACACGCAGTCGCAGGATCTCAGGGACGCATGCCCACTTGCTAGCAACCTCTGGAAATGCAAAAACTCCGCTGCCTATCTTATCAATTTTTGCCCCTTAAGTGCCAGGTTAACCAAGTAAATTTTAGTAGATAGCAGTAGTATATTTATCGTCGTTAGGGACTACTATTTTATGTTAGTGGGTAGGTGATCAACATTTCACTAGTCCATATTGATAAATTTAAGAGATAATCCCTTTTAGAAATGATATATATATATATATATATATATATATCTGAAAATAACGTTGAAATGAACCATATTTTGGATATATGTTCCCACAATAACACAAATGAGTTTGCTACACTTTTTTTTTTTTGTAAATTGATATGTGATTATGTTACATGTTCGAGTAGCAACGACGAGGAGAACGCACTGGCTCCGTCTCCCTCTCCAGTACCAAACAAGCATGGTCCAAGGCACAGGTACGTGAATCCATCGTTTCAGTCATCATTTTTTTTTTTTTGAGAACACCACATAAGATTTTAAGTCATCATATTTTTGAAGTCAATTATTGTCAGATATTTTGTTTTACTATAAAAAGCATGAAAAGGGCTGGATCGTTAATCTTGTGCAGGACATCTAAAAACATTGAACCGGCTTCTGCTCCAAGAGGAAGTGGAACTCAGTCACCCTCTCAAGCCATACCGAAAAGACGTAAGTTTTTTTTTTCCTTTCCCACACCAAAATATATCGCGTCTTTTTTAGTTAATGAGACTCTTAGGTTGAACATTTTGCAGAAAAACGATCATGGAAGTTGAAACTCATACTCGGTACCCTATCCCTAATCTATGTGACAGTTACTAATGTACATAGGCAAAAAAAAAAACTAAGTTTAAACGCATATTCTCTTATTGTAGGTGCCTTGGGAGCTTCTGTATTTATCATTGTTGCAGTCATTTTAATAGCCAGAGCAAAACATGTGAGGAAGAGTAGTAGGAAGGGAAAAAACTTTGAAGCAGTTGTAATGTTGAGACAATATAGCTATGCAAGAGTCAAGAAGATGACAAACTATTTTTCTCATGTTCTCGGGAAAGGAGGATTTGGAATTGTCTACAAAGGAAAATTACCTGATGGAGGCCGAGACGTTGCAGTAATTAAAGATCTTGAAAGATGTAAAGGGAAACGAAGAAGAGTTCATCAACGAAATAGCTAGCATGAGTAGAACGTCTCATGTTAATATTGTTCCTCTGCTTGGATTTTGCTATGAAGACAACAACAGAGCTATAATATACGACTTCATGCCCAATGGATCCCTTGATAAGTTCATTGCCGAGAATATGTCGGCGAAGATGGAATGGGAAACGTTATACAAGATTGTGGTAGGTTTGTCTCGCGGCCTAGAATATTTGCACAACCGTTGCATATCGAGGATTGTGCATTTTGATATAAAACCACAAAACATACTTATGGACAAAGATTTCTGCCCCAAGATTTCAGATTTCGGGCTTGCTAGGCTTTGCAAGAATAACGAGAGCATCATGTCAATGCTAGATGCGAGAGGGACCTTTGGATACATTGCCCCTGAAGTGGTTTCTAGGAATTTTGGAGGAGTTTCGCATAAGTCAGATGTATATAGTTATGGGATGGTCGTTCTCGAGATTATTGGAGCAAGGAATAGAGAAAATTTTGAGAAATCTGGATCAAATAACAGTTCAATGTACTTTCCAGACTGGATCTATAAGGACTTTGAGAGTGGAGAAATCATGAAGTTTTTTGGGGATCAACTAACCGAAGAAGAAGAGAAAATTGCAACGAAAATGGTATTAGTTGGTCTGTGGTGTATTCAGACCAATCCATTTGATCGTCCACCAATGATCAAAGTCATTGAAATGTTAGAAGGAAGTGTAGAGGCTCTCCAAGTTCCCCCTAAGCCTCTCTTGTGTTTACCCACGGCAGCTGTTCCAGAAATTCTTGAAGATGGTAATGAGACTTCAAGCCTCTCTAACTCAAATCAGTTTGAAAGATGTACTCTCTCAGCTGGCGATGACACTTTAGGCACCTCTATCTCCGAAGAAGACATAGTTCAATGTCCAGACTCTTTAAATTAAAGTCAAGTGTGGATCGCATATAACTTGTCAAGATGTTGATATACTTTTGTTGGTTGTTATTTCTGATTTGATTATGATGTTTAAATGCTTACAACATGATGTTCTTTTTTTTATGCAGGCAGCCAAACATCGTTGGTTAACAACGTACGTGGTAATTTAACGGAAAAGATTTTCTGTGTTTTTTCTGAAACAATAATAATACAAAATCGAACTAACTAATTTTTCTGTTGAAAATGAACTAACAATTACCTCCTTAATGGATCATCGGTCCAAAAGAGTCCCAATGTTTGAAATCTTTACCAATTCGTTTTTTTTATTCATTCAGCTTATGAGAATACACAAGAGAAGCTAGAAAACTTGAAGTTACATGCCTTTACACACCTACCAAAAAAAAAGATTTTTTTGTTCGTTGTCTTAAACCTGTTGATCTTATTATTATTCAGTTGTCTTAAAATATTTGCACATCAGTGCCTGCTTTATCAGTAGCAATGATTTTTAGTTCATATTGTTGCTAAAATGATTATTTAGCTCTGGTAAAAGAAAGTCATGAGTTGAATATCATATGATTGATTGGCCCAAATTGGATGATAGGCCATATGATAAAATTGTAAATATCAGTAATTGCATGATTAAATTCAATATTTAAAATTTTTAAGTGGTTTTAGTCCATAAAAGTGGAATTATCGAATAAACGCATAGCGCGAGTTGAGTGTGCATGAATCATAAAAACAATTGGAGATGCGGGGGATCGAACCCCGTGCCTCTCGCATGCAAAGCGAGCGCTCTACCATTTGAGCTACATCCCCAAGTTGACGAAAGTAATACAATAAATTTCTTAACTACAACGTCTTAAGACAGCGAAAAGTTCGTTAAGTTGGTTACAGATAATTGCGAGGGAAAACCCAGGAATTACGCAAACACTTAGGATCTCAAGGTTGAGATCCAGTCTTCTTCCGCCATTCACGAACCATCTTCAAACCTCTTATTATATATCTCACCAGAGAAAAAAATCACCAAAAAAGAAAAAATAAACAAAACTCAAGATCTCCGTTTCCGACACAATGTCATCAGAATCCGACAAAGAGAGAGAGACATTCGTCTACTTGGCTAAGCTCTCCGAACAAGCGGAGCGATACGACGGTATGTAGTCTCATTCTCATATGTCAATATTACATTTTACTTCGTCACGTTACAAAAAGGGTTTGGTAATAATTTTGGCAGAGATGGTGGAGACAATGAAGAAAGTTGCGAAGGTGGACAGCGAGCTGACGGTTGAGGAGAGGAATCTGTTGTCGGTTGGTTACAAGAACGTGATCGGAGCAAGACGTGCCTCGTGGAGGATAATGTCGTCCATCGAGCAGAAGGAAGAGTCCAAAGGCAACGAATCTAACGTGAAACACATCAAGGGTTATCGCCAAAAGGTAGAAGACGAGCTTGCTGACATCTGTAAAGATATTCTCACTATCATTGATCAGCATCTCATCCCTCACGCTACCTCAGGAGAAGCCACCGTTTTCTATTACAAGATGTAAGCAACAAATCAAAAACACACTTCAGGACAAGTACTAATTAATTTTAAAAATATATATGTATTGGACATTTAATCACTCTTAGGACTGGCCATCATCATTATCATATGTAAATGAAATGAAAATTTGATTTGAAATTTTGTAGGAAAGGTGACTACTACCGGTACTTGGCTGAGTTTAAGACTGAAGAAGAGAGGAAGGAAGCCTCTGAACAGTCACTCAAAGGCTATGAGGTATAATCTGAATATTTTATATTCTCAAACATTTAGAAATTTTTTAAGAGATTATTGGTCTGAATCTGATAGATTATATTTTTGATTAGGCTGCAACACAAGCTGCAAGCACTGACCTTCCTTCGACCCATCCGATTCGTCTTGGCCTTGCTTTGAATTTTTCTGTTTTCTACTATGAGATCATGAACTCTCCTGAAAGGTAACAAACGTTAATTACTAAATGAAATGTCAACTTTGTTGGTGATTTGGTTTATTGGAAAACTATTGCAGAGCTTGCCATTTAGCCAAGCAAGCCTTTGACGAGGCCATTGCCGAGTTGGATACTCTAAGTGAGGAGTCGTACAAGGACAGCACTTTGATCATGCAGCTCCTGAGAGACAACCTCACCCTCTGGACTTCTGATCTTCCAGAAGATGGAGGTCTGTCTGAAAGTCAGAAAGCATGAGTTAAAACGAGCTGGTTGATTTGAGATTAAGAATCGGTTTATGTTTTTGTTTGTTTTTTAGGAGAAGATAACGCCAAGACCGATGAAGCCAAGCAAGAACCGGCTAAGCCTGCAGAAGCCACTGAGGTGACTAACCTGTAAATATATGTCAATGTGTTCTTGTTAATGTTAATAAGCTAATGTGGTTTATTTTTCTTGTGTGTTTGTTTCAGAACTGATCAAAGGCTTTGGAAGTTGAATGAGTTTAGATTCGATGCCCACAAGGGGGAGGACAATTCCTTTGAATTCCATAGCTTGGTTTTTATCAAGAAGATGCGATCATCAGAAACAATTGAACAATCCTGTATTCATTTTCTTTTATTACCTTTTTGTTATTTATTTTGTTGTCAATCTCATGATATGACATATTTTATGATATGCATTTAACTTATGATTTGTTCAGATATGTTTTTACTATTTCTATACAGAACAATCAATTGTATTATCTGCATAATAGTTATATACTGATATGCATAATATACAATGGGATAAGAAGTGGGGACAAATTTAAAGTTACCATATACAAAAAGAGTTTTGAAAATGAAACGAATACCACTTAAACTCTTCCTCGTGATTCAGAATGTCAATGTACTCACCATCTGATTTCTGAAAAATTCAAAGGTAACATATCAAAACCAATAGCCCAGCTCTAAAGCAGGCCATGAAATGTGACTACAGAAGCAAACTTGGAGCCCCAAAGCGATGTAACATGATAGTCAATATTTGTTGTAATTATTACTACTCACGAGCATCTCTATGTTGTAGAAACGATCCAGTAGCTGCAGAACCTCATCCGCTGTGAACTGTCGGTCAAATCTATGAACAGAAGTAGTTGACAGAAAGGTTCAGACAAATCAACATGAACTAGAACGGAAGAAATAAGTAGAGAAGTATCAGATAGAACCTTCTGCCGAGATACTCCATGAGACCATATGTTGGGATGCTGGTTATGTTCGCTGTGGCTGTGGGGCCACAGCTGGGGAAAGAGAGACACGGCTCACCTAAGGAGCTTATCGGTGTGACCAAAAACATAGTGTGGTCTTTTGTGATGTCGTCGTAGAATGTACATTGTGAGTACTTCAATTGGGAAGCAATGTATATGATCATTTCTTGATGTTCGTTGAGACCTTGTTTATATATATTTTTTGGGCAAATGAGACCTTGTTTATATAAGAAATGAAATTGAAGAGTTATTAGAGTTTTGTCTATTACTGAGCAAAATGAAACTAAAACAGCAACAATATAAAAACAATCGCTAGAAGGAGGGGTCGAACCTCCGACCTTGTGGTTAACAGCCACACGCTCTAACCAACTGAGCTATTCCAGCTTTTGTTCTAGAATCTGTTGAATTGTTTTTAGATTAAACAGAAAGTGTTAATGGTTCTTTTTCTTTTGATCAAAAAAAAAATTTAAAATAGACCTTAATTATTTTCAATCAATATTTAGATATTTAAAATATATTCTATTTTTCTAAACCAGCCTACCATTAATAAAGAAACATTTTTAAGAAAACAGTTTGTTTACAGTTTTTTTTTCCATTTAATACACAAAATATTTATCAAATACAAAACGGTTTGAACAAATAGAATTGTCATTTCAATTGTAAACTAACAAACAATTAATAATTTTGTCAACTAAACAATTTGGCATTTTGAAGTTATAACATATATGATATATCATACATATTCACGGACTAACTACTAAACATTACTTGAATGAAGTCTCACGTTACATTTTCCCTTAACAATCTGAGTATGATATATGTTATATGTGGAAGAAGAATAGAAAATTAAGTGCAAATAATTGTAACTCAGGCCGTTTTCTTGACCATGAGAAAGAGTTTTTCAATACTTGATTACCATATTTTATTGTTATTTGTGTTGAAGAAAAAAAAATATCATAAGTTATTCAAAACAAAACCTTCCTTTTCGAGAAAGAATTCAAAGTAACCTTTATGACAAAAAAGTCAAAATTTAAAATGAAATGTATGAACAGTTTTGTTTTTGTAAACGTTTTCGCTCAAGAAAAAATTATATAAATTGCGTAAGAAAGTTTCATAAAGCACAAAAACAAAACAAAAAAGGAACCAAATGAAAGAAGCATTTTCTGTTTTGTGTCTTGTTCTTCTTGTTTCGGTTTCCGAAGCAGCAGTCACGAAACCTCGTCTTGGAAAATTCCTCAGATGCCTTCGTTCTTGGCCTAGTCCCGAGAATCCAATATTCACCGATCATATCTTCACTGCCGATAACACCACCACCTTCCTGCCTTCTTACTTGTCTTACACGAAAAACAAGAGGTTCACAAGCCCTAACTACAAATTACTGATGGCCATCGTCAAGGCAAAACACGTATCTCACATTCAAGCCACGGTAGTATGCGCAAAGTCCAACGGTATCCAGATACGTATCCGAAGCGGCGGTCACGACTACGAGGGTCTATCATACACCTCCTCAGTCCCATTTGTCATCCTCGATATGTTCAATCTCAGGTCTATAACCGTTGACGTGCCAAGCAAGAAAGCTTGGGTTCAATCTGGTGCCACATTAGGAGAGCTCTACACGAAGATCAGCGACGCAAGCAAAACGTTAGCGTTTCCTGCTGGCGTTTGCTCTACCGTAGGAACTGGAGGACACATAAGTGGTGGAGGGTACGGGAATCTGATGAGAAAATACGGAATCACAGTGGATCATGTCGTTGATGCTCTACTGGTTGATGTCAATGGAAAGCTCTTGAATAGATCTACTATGGGAGAAGATCTCTTTTGGGCGATTCGAGGTGGTGGTGGTGGGAGCTTCGGAGTTATCCTATCTTGGAAAATAAACCTAGTCAATGTTCCAAAGATATTGACTGTGTTTAAGGTTAACAAAACATTGGAACAAGGTGGAACTGATGTTCTCTACAAGTGGCAGTTTGTCTCGTCTAAACTCCCTGAAAGTCTTTTCATCAGAGCAATGCCTCAAGTCGTAAACAAAACCGTCGCGGTTTTATTTTATGCTCAGTTCTTGGGTCGAGCCAATGAGCTTGTGTCAATAATGAACCAAAGCTTACCTGAACTAGGTCTAAAACGTCAAGATTGTCAGGAAATGAGTTGGCTTAACACGACGTTGTTTTGGGAAGACCTACCTGTCGGTACACCGAGAAGCATTCTTTAGACAGACCGTCCAAACCGGAAAAGTTCTTCAAGAGCAAATCTGATTATGTCAAGAAACCAATCCCTAAAAAAGGAATCAAGAAGCTTTGGAATGTAATGTTGAAATTCAAAAATAATGTGTATATGCAATGGAACCCTTACGGTGGCGTGATGGACAAGATTCCCTCGACCGCCACCCCGTTTCCTCATCGGAAAGGAAACTTGTTCAAGATTCAATATTATACGTCATGGTTGGACGCAAACACCACAAGTGGTAGCTTGAATATGATGAAGAAGTTATACAAGGTTGCGGAACCGTATGTGTCAAGTAACCCGAGAGAGGCGTTTTTGAATTATAGAGACATTGATATTGGAAGTAACCCTAGTGGTCAGACAAACGTTGATGAAGCTGAGATCTATGGATCAAAGTATTTCTTGGGGAATTTAAGGAGGTTGATGGAAGTTAAAGCCAAGTATGATCCTGAGAATTTTTTCAAGAACGAGCAGAGTATTCCTCCTGCTCGTGTGAAGTAGTAGGTGTTACTCTTTTTCAAAATTTATTTGTAATAAGTTATGTGGGCATGTGTTATAGGCATGTGTAATACTACGTAGTTTTACTCCCAAGTATTCTATTGGTAACTGCAAACTTGTTGGCTTTCTTGAAATGGTTAATATACCGCATATGATTTGTTTTGCGATGAAGGTCAACTAGAACTCAAATACTTTTGTATTAAGTTAAACCAATGCAAGAAACTTTTAAACTCAAATCATTATTTATATTAAACTTTCTTTCTGTATACATTGATTTCTAATAACTGACCTTCATAAGAAAAGCAAGTAAGCAACCGTATACGTTAAACCAATTCTATTAAAAAAAAAATCAAATATGTTACAAAAAACATTATTTATAACGTTTGGGTATACAAAAAACGTATATGTTTACAAAGAAAGCATCATGTTCAACGTTTGGGTATTAAGAAAGCGTATATGTTTACTAAAAAGATTAAACATAAATTACATAATGGTTTGAGCTTTCTTGAATTTGCTTAACGTATTATACGATTGCTTGTAAACCCATTCAGTATGTTGAAAATAACTTCCCCAATTAATTAGCTGCAAAAAGCCGTGAATCTTCTCAACTGCGTTTTGGAGTCTCTTGCAATCCGTTTCCACTTTTGCGTTTTAAATTGAGGTAAACTAAACCACAAGTTATAAACTTTATGCTGTGATTAGTCTTCTTATCACTTTTTGTTTCTGTTTTTTTTTTTTTTTGCAGAGAAGCCTTGGTGGATCCGCTTCTTTCTAGATATTCAGTCATTATTGTCGATGAAGCCCATGAGAGGACGGTTCATACTGATGTTCTACTGGCCTTGCTTAAAAAGGTGCAGCTGGATCGGTCAAAGGCTGTTAACGAGAGAAGTGATGAGATTGGTGGTGTGTCAAGAGGGTGTCAAGGCAGAAAAGCATCTCCATTAAAGCTGATAATCATGTCTGCAAGTTTGGACGCACGTGTCTTCTCTGAGTATTACGGTGGTGCCAAAGTTCTTCATGTGCAAGGGAGACAGTTTCCTGTGGACATTCTTTACACTGTTCATCCTGAGACAGATTATGTAGATGCAGCTTTGGTCACTATATTTCAGGTTATTGATCTTTGTTAACCTTATCCAGCATTTAAAAGCTTAATCTAATTTTTTACATTTGTTTTTATTTTTTAGATTCATTTGGAGGAGAAGGAAGGTGATATACTTGTTTTCCTCACTGGATAAGATGAGATTGAATCTGTTGAAAGACTAGTCGAAGAAAGACTTCAGCATTTACCTGAAGACAAGAGGAAGCTACTTCCACTAGCTATCTTTTCTGCTCTTCCATCAGAGCAGCAGATGAGAGTTTTTGCCCCTGCGCCTAATGGTTTCCGTAAGGTTAGGAAAGTTCAGCAACATTTTTTAATTGGTTTGTAAATGGTCGACACAATGATATACTAATCCATTTTGAGGTGTTTTGAAAAATTACAGGTGGTTTTGGCCACAAATATAGCGGAGACATCGATTACAATTCCTGAAATAAGATATGTGGTAGACACTGGGGTTGTTAAGGCACGGACCTATGATCCGAGCAAAGGAATGGAGTCGCTTGATGTTGTTCCAACGTCAAAAGCACAGGCGCTTCAAAGAAGGTACCATCATGATGTGTATTCGTTTTATGTTTCCTCTTTTGATGGTTAGCGAGAGTTTGCATGCAATTTTATATGCTTTTTACTTCAGTGGACGTGCAGGACGTGAGGGTCCTGGGAAATGTTATCGTCTTTATCCTCAGAGGGAATTTGAGAAGCTGGAGGACTCAACCAAACCAGAGATCAAGAGATGCAATCTCTCTAATGTCATTTTGCAGCTCAAGGCTCTGGGGATTGATGATATTGATGGATTTGATTTTATAGATAAACCTTCAAGGTAGACTTCCTTTTGGTTGTTGTGTTATATATTTGTCACTTTTTTTTTTTGAAACACAACTTCATTAAACCTTAAATCATCAGAGTAGTGTGGTAGAACCACTTGTTACAAGGCACAAAGCCTGTTTAGCTAAACGGTCTGCAATAGAATTCCCTCCACGGGGTATCCAAACAAAAGATAAAGACTCAAAGAAACATCTCTCTATCCTGATATCAGCAACAATGCCATAAATCTCCGGTGGTTCGGTCGTCGAACATAACGCCTTAATGAGTTGAGCTGAATCAGATTCACATCTAATGTGCCGGAGCCCCAGCTCTTTACTCTTTCTGACCGCTGCTCGCATTGCTAAAGCTTCTGCAACCAAAGGTGAAGAGACACAGCGCTCAGTACTTTGGAAGTACTCTGTTCCTCCCGTCTCTTTGATAATCCAGCCAAGCCCTGCAATCCTGTTCGTCTCCTTCCATGCTGCGTCAGATTGTACAATGACCTCCTGAGATGATGCTGCTCTGCAAGTACGTGATGCCGATGTTCTTCCTCCTTCCTTCTTCTGGGCATTAAGCCATTCTCTTGCTGCTGCTACAGCTTGCGTAATCACTTCTTCTACAGTAAACACTTTGTCATTAAAGATCAGTTTGTTCCTTGCTGTCCAAAGGTACCACACAATTCAGGGAGCTAGTTGCCCTGAGACAATTCCCACTGATGGAAGACATGGGTTCTCAATAATCCTCATCCAATCATTCTCTAAATCTATCGTTCCTCTCTGATCAACCGGGTTCACAAAAGGATATTTGTCACTCTCTTGTACTTGAGGATTATCATTGAATTGATTTTGTATCTATTCTCTTATTGCTTTCTTGAAATGACTTTGATCTGATGTTAAGGCCATTATAAAAGCATTCGAGGAGTTGCACTTACTTGGTGCCTCGACTGATGATTGTAAACTAGAGAAACCCGCCGGCGAACAAATGGCACGGTTCCCACTGGATCCAGTTTACTCCAGAGCTCTGATTTTAGCCAATCAGTTCAACTGTCTGGAGGAAATGTTAATCACTGTTGCAATGCTCTCTGTGGAATCCATATCTTATGATCCTCGTGAGAAGAGAGAAGAGGTGAGTGAGTTATATACCAAAAAGACTGGGAGAAAGTTCTCGTTTTTACTTTATATATACTTTTTTTTTAACCTTTGTGGCTGAGCTTGAAATTAATTTACACGAAGCAAGACGACCAAACATACTCTATTCTCTTTTGTGGAGCTGGAAACACGATACAATTTTGGAAGAACGTGTGCTGTACCTTATAATGATCGAAGGATGTGCCCTCCATGTTTGTCCTTTGTATATGTCTCCATCTTGGCCACCAAATTTGTTTACATATATCGTTCATAATTAAGTTCTGTCAAATGGTTTAATAAAAAGTTTATTATTGTTTTTAGATAAAAGCATATAGAATTATAGATTCTAGAATGGTCTAATAAAATTTCTCATAATTTGTAATATCATAATGAATCAGTATATAACAAAAAAAATTAAGTTGTGTTATTATATGTCAAAAATAGAAATTATTTAACTTTTGAGAACAACTATTCTCAGATATGTTCCTTAATTAATACCAAGTCAAATTAGTCAAATATTTAATAGTTTGAGTACCCAGCAACCTCAAAGTCTAATGCAAAGACCTTTTTCACGACGTGAAGGTCTCAACTGTTACATTTCTCCAACAGAGGCAAGCACGAACAAACATTAGAACATGTAGTGATGCATCTATAAACATTTCTTTTGTCCTTTCGAGGAGAAACTAACACAGAAAATTCAGAACAAAATGGGGAACTCGTTCACATGCATCTCTCACAAGGAAGAACAACGTCCCACGAAATCCTCGGCCGGCCGTGGCAAAGGAAGAGGAAGTAACACCAGAAAATACATGCGTCGCCTATCGCTCTCCTGCTCCGGCTCATCCTCGACCTCGTCTTCCAAGAAAGGTGTAATCAAACCAAAAAAGAAGATAAGAGAGAGACATCATCAAGATCACGATAAAAACTCTCATATTATTCAGGAGCAAACTTTGGCAGCAACTAATCTCCTCTTCAACCAAACCCCTCGTAACAGCAACTATGTTGCTCCTCCTGGTTTCAGACGGTCTACCAGCTCAAGCGGCGGCTCAGGACCTGTTTCAGCCGTCCAGAGTCCCAAGAAATCAACTTGTGGATTCGTAAGAACCTCTAGCTCTAGGCGAAAGTCTAGTGTCAATCCAGTGATCAAGCCTAACCAGCTGCCAGACAAGGCAAGCCTTTTACTCTAATGAATATATGCTTCAAAAGTTTTAGGTACAAGTGTTTGCGTTTTGCGTTTACACAGAAAATTCTCATAGATATTCGTATTTTTAAATTAAAATAAGCCACTACATTAGCATTGTAAATGAGATCATTCTTTAATTATACAAAATTGCAAACAAATTGAGAATTTCTGCTGTTCTTTTACGTTTAAATTTTACAATTTTTTGTAAACATTGTTTATCATTTAAAAAATTAACATGTAAACATACAAAAAGGGCTTTTGAACAATCGAAGCAGCTTATCTACGTCTTGTGACATTGTGAGTGATATATGTGCAACAGGAGCTGAAGAAGGTGGAAGCTTCAGAGACAAAGCGGTTTGTGCTGGTTCATGGTGGAGGATTTGGGGCTTGGTGTTGGTACAGAACCATAACTCTCTTAGAGAAACATGGTTTCCAAGTAGATGCCGTTGACTTGACCGGTTCAGGTGTTAGCTCTACTGACACCAATAACATCACAAGCCTCGCTCACTACTCCAAGCCTCTCATCAACTTTCTCGAATCCTTCAAACCCAGTGAGAAGGTTCCTACTTAAGCTTTGACCATTAATGATGAAAATTACAATAATTAGATTATGTTTTAAGACCATAGCTAATCACAGGTAATTTTGGTGGGACATGATTTTGGAGGGGCTTGTATGTCTTATGCAATGGAGATGTTTCCTACTAAAATCTCCAAAGCTGTTTTTATTTCTGCCGCTATGTTGGTTAATGGTCAAAGCACTATTGATCTCTTTAATCAACAGGTACACTATTCATTTTAATTTAATTTACTTTGTCTTCTGTGTAATCCCTTTTTAATTGCATTTAATTGTTTAATTAAAAAAATTCTTAGCTGGGGTTGAGTGATCTGATGCAACAAGCCCATATATTTCTGTACGCCAACGGCAAAAAGAACCCTCCAACAGCCGTTGATTTTGACGGATCTTTGCTTAGAGATTTTCTCTTTAATCAGAGCCCACCAAAGGTAATTGTAAACCGAACCGTGACAATTCGATTTGATTGATGTTTCTAATATGACATTTTGGTTTAGGACCTCGCACTGGCATCGGTATCCATGAGACCGTTTCCGTTTGCACCGGTTGTCGAAAAACTTCACGTGTCGGAGAAAAACTACGGCTCTATTCGACGGTTCTACATAAAAACTATGGAGGATTGTGCCATACCGGTTCCTCTTCAGGACGCCATGATCAAATTGAACCCACCTGAACAAGTTTTTCAGCTCAAGGGGGCCGATCATGCACCGTTCTTTTCTCGGCCTCAGTCCTTGAACCGAATCCTCGTCGAGATAGCTAAACTACCGTTTAAAAAATCATCGTGATATGTTTGATGGATTGGTTATTATTCCAAACCGGTTAACAAAAACTAAACCAAACCGGCTATAGGATCTCATAACCTTAGAGATTGTTTTTGAGAGTTGGACCGAGCAGTGAGCAGAACATTATATGGTCCTGCTCTGAATTTCATATGTTATTTGTTGATTTATTTTGATACATTTTTCTAATAAAAAAGAATATATTTAGTAATCATACAAAATTATGCCATATCAATAATTCCTTATGTCGAGGAAATGAATTTTCCATTTAGGTTTTTCCTACTTGTATAGCCTCTTTAATCTCCTTTTGTTTCATATATGCATTCTAGATCTTTTATATATTCATATACATTTCTCCGATAGACATTCGAAATCTCTCGTTGCACTCGGTTGGTCTATGAGAAATGCAACTTATTAGACACGAAGTATATATGTTACCCAAATCTTGAGTGTCGTTACCATCTTTTTCTTTAATTCTTATGGTACAAAAGGTTTGATCAAATATATTTCTCATCCTCAAGATTTTTCTTACACTTTGGAGTGGATCAAGTCTGCCTCTCGTACAATACACTCACGAACATCATTTGCAACTTGACTCCACGCAACTGTCCAAGAATTATGTGATGTTAAATGTAATAGTCGCGCGTTAATCTATACTCTAATTTGTGATTTTCTATACAATTTAGTTTTTGTCTAGATTTTAGTAATACCAAAAAAATATTCAAAAGTATGAAGAAAAAACACGACCTAAGTTGAGCTGTTGCAACTTTTCAAACACATACAAGATACATAATGGACAAACGAGAGTACTCATATGTAAGAAAGATGTCGATAGTGGAGATCAGCGGATGCTGTCGCCAAGAGCACGAGATTTAGATTCTTTTAGTTTCGCTCTAAATTATCTCTTTTGATACTGTTTAACTGATTCTCATCTCCATATATGTATTTTATAAATAAATGAAAAAAAATCTACACTATTGTTATTCTCTCGTATGTCGTATCTCATTCGTTCCTTCATTCCGCTATAAGTCTGCATATATACCACATGCGTAAATTGTGTTATATAAGTTACATTTTTGGGTCTGTGATAATACATATATGTGAATATGTATATATAAAATTAAATATTGATAACGAAGGCCATTAGGAAAATGTTAAATTCGCCAATATAGGTCTTTTATATAGTAAGATACTTATGTTTAATTTCTTATAAATAGTCTCCCGGAGTTGATAAAAGTTGATACGTTCATTAATTACCAGAATTGTTAATCAATTTAATTTCTTCTTATGTTTTCAAAATATAATTGTGTTTAATAAAATTTCATTGGTTAAAAGTTATTGAAAATAGCTAATTAAGGAAAACAATGTATTGGAAAATACAATTTTAAATGTTTTCTTAATAAGCGTGAAAAAACTATAACATGGATCTTTTAGGAACGGAGGGAGTAGTAAATAACTAGATCAATATCCGCTTTCTTGTGAGATAAAAATTATATATAAAAATTATTTTATGTATTATATGTTCTTACATATTATGAAATAATAAATATATATTGAATAATTAAAAGTCAGTAACTATTACATATATAATTAAATTGGTGCTGAGCATTATAAATCAATTTTATTAATACAAACAATTTTTAAAAAATTTGATAGGATATGTAATTAAATTTAAATGATATTAACATACATAGTATATTTTTAATATTAATGTCTATTTTTTTTTTAAATGATGCTTTCTACTCATATGTTTTTTTGATCATGTGTATCTTTAACAGCAAAAACTTTAAATTACTGATAACAAAATTTTCATTGTGGGATTAATAATTTTAGTAATTGATAATTTAAAAAACATTATCAATGTTAGTTCAAAACTTTTATCAAAAAAAATTATTCAAAGTAAATTTTGAAACTAAAATATTTATTTATTCAATATGGTTTATAGTTTAATTTAGAATGATATATATACATATATATTTTAAATCTTAATGATTAATTAAATTAGACTTTTACTTATATGATTTTGTAATTATTTTTATTTTGTCATAACAAAATTTTAAACAATGGATGCAAAATTTGAATGTGAGACTTTTAACAGTTTTAGTAATTTATAGTCATTTTTTAAAATTCAAAATATAAAATATACAGAAAAATCTAAAATTTTATAATATGGTTATTGTGTTTTTTAAAAGTTATTTTAATAGTTTTAAATTAAACAAATTTGATAGAAGATACATTTTTTTATCAGATCTTTATTATTCAAAATCATTAATTGTCATATATACTTTATCCACATTAGGTAATTCCGTAATCTTTATTTAAGGAAATAATAAATGACATTAATAATGAATTTATGGTTAGTTTAATAAAAATTTTATTATATAATTAGATGGACCAACCTATTTCTCTAGTAATTCTAAGAATCATCGTAGTGATGACATGTGGCTACAAAAAGAAGTTGTAATGTTACAAATAATATAGGGATCTGATCTGAGAAATGAATGAGTTGATTACCGAGAAGGGACACATTATGTCTTTGGTTTGCATATCGAGAAACAATGAGCTTGTAAGGTACATTATCTTGGATCAAGTAGAAATTGGACATTTCTGCCCCATAGTTGCTTTAGGGAAGTTGTTGTGCAGTTAGGAAACGGTTTGCTAGCTGTGCGGCGGTTTGTACACTCCAAGGATCGTGTGTGTACTTTATTTTTACACCGTTGGATTGGAAAAAGAACTTTTAAATCCAAGGGTGAGTTTTGAAAGTTGTGTGGCGTTGGGTGTGAAAATGGCGTGAGTTAAATGCACATTGGTGCTTTCGGCGTTTAAGAACAAAGCAGACACTATCTTACGTGTTTGTGCAAGAGCAAACTAGGTTATTTTCTTTTGTTTCCTTTCAGCATAATGAAAGAAAAGCTAAATCCTCACTCGTATTCAGATTCTGTTATGCCTTTTGAGTTTTCAGCTATGGAGGGCGGTGCTTGGTGATGTCTTGGCGACTGGGTGTGTGGACATGGAAGCAAGTGGGATTTTGTGGTTGACAAATGGCAAATGTGGCTTGTTCCTGTTTCAGAAGGTATTACAATGAAAGAACTTCAAGTGAGTGTATTGAGGGAGTTTGGTAAAGAAGAAGGCTGTGGAAACTTGTTCTCGATTCTGGCGCCGAGTAGCTTGGAGCTACAGAGGGATTGAACACCTCCTGTCCAGCTTACAAGTGATGGAGCTATAAAGTATTTTGTGCAGCACTTTAGGGTGAAGGGGCTATGTATCTGTTTGTGAGGTTTGAGCAGAAACTTACAACCTGTGATGGGAGTGAGAATGTTGCGACTCTTGAATGGTTCGTTACGCCCGGTTGCCTTTGGATCTAAGCGTTCATCAAAAATAGGGTATGGTATCTCAACGGGGATATGTTATAGGATGGTTCGAAGGCAAAAGCTTTTGACTTTGTTGATGTGAGGTTATAGGCGAGGTGGAGAGTTGAGGCGAGATTGGCGAAAGCAAGTGTGGGAAAGGTGACAATTTTGGGGCTAGTGGTGGTGGGGAGAAAAGCAAAAGCGGTAGCAAGTATGTCGAAGGAGATGCTTTTAGCGGTAGTAGTGTGGTGGGGAGGACGAAACTGTAAGAGGAGAAGTGAACGAGCTAGGCGTTAAGCCCTCGAGTATGACAAAGATTTCTGGAACCCATTACTAAGCAGTGACTATAAAGGCTCCATGCTGTTAATGTCATCTACAATGAGGATGAGATTGTTGATGGTTTGACAACAAATAGTGGACCTCGCCGTTACACTTTCACCACTAATGATGCTTTTGACCATGTTGTTGAGTTGGTAGTAGCATGGCGTCAAACTCGAAAAGATGAAGACTTTCGTAAGCAAAACCGTGGCTCTATGGTGGATGCCCATGTTAGTGTGGACAGGCCGTGTAGGGTGTCCACAAGAAAATTAGATGAAGTTGATGATGAGGAGTTTGATATCCCTCCTTTGTTTTATGATACTAGCGGCTTTGCAGCGAGATCGGACATGGATTTGGATGACAGGGATGGGAGGATCTATGTTAGGAAGGTCTTTGGTAACAAGGAAGATTGTCGGATATCTTTGGCAATATATGCTATTAAGAATCAATTCCATTTCAAGCAGACAAGAACCAAAGTTGATTCCTTTGTTGTTGAGTGTCGATGAACAACTTGTGATTGGAGGGTTACAGCTCACGAGATTAGAGGATGTGGGTATTATGAGATAAGGAAAGCTCAACTAGATCATCGTTGCCCCATCGAGTCAAGGCAGGGGTATAAGAGCAAAGCTACATCTAAGGTGATTGCAGCGGTTTACAAAAGTAAGTTTGGGCAACCCGGTAAAGGACCAGATGGCGTCCGAGTTGCGAGAGGCTAGTGCGGAGGATCTCAGTGACAGCATCTTACATGAAGTGCTATCGGGCAAAAGAAAAGCTATCATTGACATTCGTGGATCAGAGGAAGAGTTGTACTTGAAGCTGCCCGAGTATTTACACATGTTAAAACTTGCCAATCCTGGAACTGTTGCTGATTTGGAAACTGAGATAAATGAGGATGGAGATGGCGGTTTCTTTATATGTTCCTTTCCTTTGGGCTCCATAGATGGGTTTAAAGCTACGTCGTGTGCTGGTGATAGATGGTACACACCTAGGAGGCAAGTACAAGGGGTGCTATTATTTGCTAGTGGGCGGGATGCAAATTTCAGATATTTCCTCTAGCTTTTCTTTGTTGTGCCGGTGAAGACACGATCGTGGACTTGGTTCCTCGAAGGTTGAGTGTATATTAGCTGATTCCCCAAGTCGGCTATTATATCTGATCGTGCTACATCAATCTCTAATGCTGTGAAACGTGCATATCCATCGCTCAACATGGGGCCTGCATTGTCCATTTGGCAAGGAGCGTCAACTCCGCTACTCTAGCAAGCACTTGGCCAAGATGGTGACTGATGCTGCAACTGCATACAGACAACGGGATTACGAGATCTGTTCAGTAAGGTGAGAGCACGAACAATGCATCGGCATTTATTTGGGAAGATCGGTTCTGCTCATTGGTCTAGAGCGAACTTTCTGGGCGCTATAATATAATGATTAGCAATATAGCTGAGCAGCTTAACAACGCTTTGGTGGAAGGGAGGGCGTCTCCGATAATGGAATTGATAATATTCATTCGAGGAAGAAGATGACAAGGTGGTTTGCTGCTAGGAGAAAGCATAGAGTTGTTAGTGTGGAGGTTGATAAAGAGATGTGAAAAGTATGGCAACAATGAAGGGTAGCAAAGTGAACTTCGGTCTCTAATTGGACTTGTGAAATTGTGGGAAAGTTTGGAAGAAAGGGCGTGTGATGCTTGCTGAAAAGAAATGTGATTGCAAGTATTTTGATAAGCGCAAATTCCCTATGGTCATGCAATGATTCTTTGTGCGGCAGTTTAGGAGTGACATATGAAACATTGGTGGGTCACTGGTACAAGACAACGACTTGGAGGGAGACATATGCTGGTATAATTAATCGAGGAGATCCAAGAGATGTGGATGTTCCTGAACACGTTAAGGAAATGGTGTTGATGCCCTTGGCGTCCGAGGCCAGCGAGGGCCGTAGGAAGAACAGGATCCCCTCTACTGGTGAATTCCCGGTACGTACATGCATAGTTATGTCTTTACCTCGTGAACATAATGTGTGGCCAATGAGAATCATTAAAATTGGTAAATTTGTTTCAGGTGTCTAAGAAGACAAAGCTGATTCCTAATAGGTGTGGAAGATGTCGTGGTGTAGGGCACAACAGGAGCCGTTGCAATGAATCCATATAGAGAGGAGAGTGAGATTTTTTTGCAGGAAACATAAGTGGGATAGGACCCCATCGGAGGAGAGAATTTTTTAGAAAAACGAACTTATCATGTTTAAGTCGTTTATTTGGGATCAGTATTGCTTTTGAATTATTTTGAGACTAAATCATTTGCTTATCAAGATTTAAGTGTATTGTTACTAAGTTGGGATAATTGTGTTTCCAAAACTTAAGGATGTTGAGTTGTTGTTGATTTTTGTTATCACTTTTGATTGTCGGATTAGGTAGTGTGTAATGCATGTGGGCGTTGTTATACGCACACATAAATAGAGGTGTGGATGTGGATATATACATGGAACACATGTACAACGAACCTAAAGTAAGGCAAACACATAGTAAATCCCTCCATCACAAAAACACTTTGAGATCATCTGTGCTAATTATATATGTAAAGAGTTGTAAATCAGATTAGATTATAAGATGAGATAGTTGGTTGAACTAGGATTCATAGATTGACATAAAACTTAGAGTAGCGTGAAGAAGAACTAAAGCGAAAGCAAGCATCGATAACTTATTTATAATGTTCAGAGGAGCTTCCAATAGAGGCATGCGATAGCTAACACAATGCCAACAGCACTGCGGTTATGAACCGGTCCATTGTTGCTGAGAAGTGTTGTGTTCATGTTTGAATTGAGAGTAGCATCCATGTCTTCTTTGAACTGTCGAGTTGCTTCATCCATAGATTGGGCCACCTTCCGACATGTGTTCATTGAGCTTAGACATCATCTCAACCTCAAGCTCCTGCCAAGTCTTGTGTGAGTCAATCTGTTCAGTCACGCTCTTGAGGGACTGAAAGTGGGCGAGATCCAAGACTTTGGCCTCCACCATACTAACTTCATCTAGTATTGCTTCGTCTTCCCACTTAAAGAGTGGGACTCAGATTTCCTATGTTTAAGGGCAGAACAGAAGAAAAAGTTACGACTTAAAGCGGTGATATTCAATAATAGATAAGGGGTGAAAGGAGGACACGTAGAGGCGATTCATGGCGGTAAAATCTTTGGAATGGGTTCTCCTTGGTTTGAAGCCCAGATGCTGAGTCCTTTCCCACACCAAAATTTTTTGGGGCGCCGTGAAGCGGACCTGCGGGCATGGATCTGGAGCTTGAAGAAGACGAACTGGTCATCTTCACTCCGGCGAGGATGTAGAGTAGAGAGGCGGAGAGATGGTTTTCAGAGTTTTAACCCTAATTGAGAGATCGTCTTAAGCTTATCGTTTGGTACATATATAGAAGACAGGTTAAGTAATGGTGGTTTAGATTGATCTAACCGGTCAGTATGTACATCCAATTATAAGGTGATTTAAGGGACCATTATACAGCTATGTTGGTTCCAATTAAACAGAAGCAACAATAGGAAACTTAAAAAAGATCCAACACAAACTGGGCAAAAAGTCTGGAAAACATTATCACCCTAGAGAAAGCCGATTAAGAAGCCAACTAGTGACTCTACAAAAAAAAGGTTTTGCAGTCACCGAGTTTACATAGCATAAGACACAATTAAAAGCTTAGAGACAATAGTACTAGGCGGTGATGGAATGGACTCATGATCAAGGAAATGTTGGAGCGTGATAAGCAGGTAGGACGATGGTTTTGTAGACATCCATGGCATACTGCTTGCGTAGATAATCAACTACGATGTCTGTGATTCCAGACATGTGGGGTGCTGGATCACCGTGAACGTGAAAATCCATGAACTTGATGCTGAGAGGTCCACAATCACCCGAGCGTTCGTTGATGTAGATATCCTTCATCCTTTTCAATAGAAAGGCTCGAGACCCGCGGCTGAGTTTGTTGTGGTTTGGAAACCTTCTTCCGCGAGGTAGGGGAGTGCGGTGAAGCACTTCCATAAGCGTGAACACCTTCTTGTCTTTGTTCAAGCGAAGGTTGTGGGTCCATAATCTCAACGTAGCCCATGTCGAGGTTAATAGCGAGCCCCACCCAATGTTTATCGGCCCAGATCATTGGAGTGTATACCTTGGTCACATCCTCCATCCACTTTTCCCCCGCCTTTAGCACCAAGTCAGCCAGACGCTTGCCCCATTGGAATAGGTCTTTCCTTCTCAATGATTTGAACCTCTTCCATAACTCCTGAATTCCAAAAACTAGATGGGGTGTTGTGAACGCAAGACCCTCTCGATGAAGCATTTCTTTGTGCCTTCCAACGAGCATGTACATAAAAATTTCCATATGCTGCATTAGGATGAAACGTCTTATGTTACTACGTGATAAGACAAGTATTGATCATAAAATCTACAAACCACAAAAAAAGAACTTACAAATGTGGTGACCCATTTTTGAGGCTCCGCTATTTCAAGAATGAATTTGTTGGAAAAGTCAAATTTAGAGGGCGTGATGTGAAACCTGTTCAAGTGTTAGAACTTGAATGTCAAGATGGCGGTAAATGCTTAAATGTGTCGTTTGGACATGAATAAAGGTAGAAACACCCTTACACTTGAATATTAGACTTAAGAGTCGAGCTTGACTCCCGAGTGTGGGAGTGGAACCAAGTGCAAGGGCTGGTATAGAAGGGCATTTCACGAGTTCTCTGCGGTGGCATTCCTCATCGATGGCTGATGCCTTGGAGTGGGCCTCGCCGGGAGGAGTCACTTACATCAACACATTCCTCCTTTACAAAAGAGGTTAAGGCAGAAGGGATTGGAAAGAAAGAATGATAGACTAACAGTACATCTACAATCAATTTCTACGGCTTTGATCAAAATTTAAGATGGGGTGGAGGTGCGTTTAGATGTAGCGGTTGCAGCGAAGGCATTGACAGTCGGCATGTTCATAAAGTTGCTGCTCTTAGTTGGAGAGGTCTCACGGTGTGATGGGGTTTAGTTGCTGCTGAGGATCTTTGCGTTGAAGTGTCGTGTCGAGGATTATTCAGTGAAGGGGCTCTTGACCGAAGGGCTCGAAGATTTCAAGACCTTGGTTAAGGAGGTGGTGCAAGGGGGCTGTTAGGATGATCAGCAGCATCGTAGATGTAAGAACGATAAATGAGGGAGGGACTCGGGAGTGTACAACGAAGGAGGTGTGCGAAGGAAAGCGGGAGTGGTGAAGTTCGTACATGTGCAATGAGTTTGGAACCTGGTGGAACAGAGGGAGTGTGTTGCGGTGAGTTGTGGGCGGGAGATGTGTGTTGTGGAAGTTGGGGGCCGAGGCGTGGGCCGGGGTGTGTGTTCGGGGGATCGTGGACGGGAGAGGTGTTCGGGGAGTTGTGGGCCGGGGCTGTGGGCGGGGGTGTGTGTTCAGGGGTTTGTGAATGGGAGAGGTGTTCTTAGAGTTGTGGATGGGGGTGTGTGTTGGGATTTGTGAGCGGGAGAGGTGTTCTCGGGGAGTTGTGGGCCGGGATGTGTGTTGGGGTAGTGCGGGGATGTGCGGATCTGAGTTGCTTGTATTTTGGCCGTAGTCTGAGCTGCATATTGGCCCGGCGACAGAGTTGCATTGAGTCTGGTCTTCCTCCATAGGTGTCGGTCCACATGGTGGTGGCGGCGAGTAAAGAAAAATATTTTTTGTGAATTTGAAGGAAATTAATAAATTATCTTGTTTGTTAGGTGGAACATCGTAGTTTGGACCATTGGGTCAGTCGACATCCTCTGTGTGATAGATGAGCTTTCTTAGAACAACAAATGACAGAGTGGAAAGCGGTGCTTGCTGTGGAGTACGAGACTTTCTGCGTTTGATCAGTTGGCGCATCACCTTGTTCTCTTTTGGAGTTTGGAAACTTGGGTAGAAACTTTAGTCAACATTTGAAGAACCTGATCGTTTGAGTTGCTGGTTGAACCAGTTCTGGGGAAGTAGTTGCTGATCCTCCTCTGCTTACGGGACGATGATGGTTTCTTTAGGGTTTTCCTGGGCTTGAGAGCATTCCTATTCGGTGCTGGTTGCTCCTCATGAGGCACATAAATTAGAATGGGCCCAGACCTGTCTCCTCAGGGCCAAAGATGCTTCTGAAGGGGTAGTGGTTCGCTATGAGGTTCTCCATGTAAGTTACCCGCTCATCAGCAACAACGTCAGTCCAAACTCCCCATCCCGATTGTGTTTGGCTTTGTATTTGTATCAGTGATGTTACTGCAAGCTGTAAATGGCAAAAAAATGAGCAGCATAAATCATAATCTCAAAAATTATCAAACATAGCTTATATGCACATATCTCAACCATCATCAGCCTAGCTCTAATAGACAAGCAAATTAAACTTAAAAACAAAGATGAGGTTCTTACATTATGCTCAGCTTCCGCGTATGTCGGCGTAGTTAATGTTTGAGTGAAGAGGAATATGAGGTTCTTCAAGTTGGTGATTGATAAATTTTCTGGCCGAGGGATTATGGTCGAAGTTGTGGGATAGCTTGAAATGCAAGTTGTAATGCTAGGGGAATCCTTGAGTCCGAAAGAATCCTGCCTCAGCAGACGGACAAGCTCTCGATTGGGTCTTTGCATTCTGGGAGGTTTCATGCAAGTAATGGTCTTGAAAAGACTCCCTGCCCAAGGGTGTTGGCGGCGTCGATGTTCGGACCATTTTGACATACTTCAAAGTAGGTGTCTTGTTGATGAGCAATTAGAACACCGTCAACAATTAATATTAGAGCCGATTGCAGCTTCTTCCACCACGGCATTCGTGCATCGGTCTCGAGCTTGTGGCAGATCAGCAATGGTAACAATTTTTCCTTCCCGAACAGCTTGACCCGGTCGGGATCTCGATGTTGTTGCTCTGAACTGGTTGGTGTCATAGCCTGGGGAACTCTCCACATGGTAACCACGTGATTGTGCCAAACTCTTGAAGCCCAAACCGGATGGGATCGCTGGAAGACTATCCAGTGTGTTATTATCCTCGCAAATTAGTTGTTTGGTGAGAAAGAGCGTGAATTAGTTTACGAGACATGACATTGGCGTCTTTGGGAGCTCAAACAACTTCCAAACAAGAGTTTTGATGTCTGAAGCTCCTTCGTGTTCCTTAAGACATGTTGTATGAAAGGTAGAATGTCTGGCTTGGTAGATGTTGAGCCGACCGGTAGGGAACGGTCTCGCTTGAACAGCAATTGGGGCGTTTGTCGGTTTGTTGTTTCCTACAACGAGATGAGAAAAAGATTATGACCGTGAGAATAAAACAAACAAAACACATGAATAGAGAGGGAGAAAGCAGAAGACAAATGGATAGAGAAGGGGAAATCGTATATATCTCTTTTAGTGTAAACAATTGAAAGATTATGACAGGTGATCGAAACGTTTGGTTAAAACTTTGAAGTTGTCAATGTGTAAGATCCATGTCATTTCTGGAAGATCTTTCTATTATGTTTGTTTATTGATTCATATACTTTTTCAGCCTTGTAGTCGGTGCTTCGAGCAAAACCAATATATATGCAATAAATTATTTTTCTCAGAGATTATTGAGCTAGTAGTAATTATTGCATGGTACAATGTTTTTTTTCTTGGGGTGTAATGTATGTTACAATGTTTGTTGATTATGAACATATCACTCACTAATCACGTAAATGCGCTCGGTTTTAGAAAGAAGTCATTTACTTTTTCGATTTGATAATACTTCAAGGTTGTGAAAATAGCGGAGATGTTGTTACAAGGTAAAGGTATGAACCGTTATGCATGTATAGTAAAATCTTGCGACACACAGGCTCCTAAATAAACATTTGTGGGGTTTTGAGATCAAAATATGAGGGCTCCTTTTTTCTTTTTATGATGAAACATAGAAAGACTAGAAAACTGATTCACAATTATTGAAAGAAAAATTGTCTTTGGCGATTATTTATGCGATATTATAATTCTTATATGTATATATAAAATTAAATATTGATAACGAAGGCCATTAGGAAAATGTTAAATTCGCCAATATAGGTCTTTTATATAGTAAGATACTTATGTTTAATTTCTTATAAATAGTCTCCCGGAGTTGATAAAAGTTGATACGTTCATTAATTACCAGAATTGTTAATCAATTTAATTTCTTCTTATGTTTTCAAAAATATAACGTCAACATCTATTGACTCAACATAATACACATTTGTCAATTGGTGTTCAACTCTGCCAAGAAACGATCTTTTTTTTTCCGTCATTCACTCTGCCAAGAAACGATCTATACTTCACTGTGACCGCCAAGCAATTAAAAACTCAGGTACTTATTCACATTTACAGAGACATCTCCGCCGTCAAGGCAAAGCGAAGGTGACACTTGGGATAGCGCCGTGGTTGTGCTTATTTCGCTTGTCTAGCTATCCCATTTTCACGTCACGAGACGGCGATATAACCCAACTACTGTACTTTTAATTATTTTTTTACTTTAAAAAATAAAATAAAATTTATTCATATCAAAACATCTTTACGAGAATGTGTCCTTGAGTTCACTAATTACACGAGAAAATAATGGATTCCACATTAGGCAATGGAAGTCCAGTCAGACCAATGAGAACTCGACAGCACATCCTAGTAAACTACTCTTGTTTTATCCTTGTCCAAAACCAGCTCTAGGTTTCCCTGAAACCGCTCATTCCAAAATATCTTCTCCTTAAATAAAGAAAGACTCTTTCACATTGTTATTATCATCAGAAGGGAAAGAAGAAAAACTTTCCTAATTAGATCGAGCTCGTCGTTATCTCTCTATTATAGTTTCTATTTTTTACTGGGGCTTGTTTGTTTGCTTCTCTTTTTGGACTTCTTTTATATAATTTATATATTATACGAGAAATGGGAAGGGGTAGGGTTGAAATGAAGAGGATAGAGAACAAGATCAACAGACAAGTGACATTTTCGAAAAGAAGAGCTGGTCTTTTGAAGAAAGCCCATGAGATCTCGGTTCTTTGTGATGCTGAGGTTTCCCTTATTGTCTTCTCCCATAAGGGGAAACTGTTCGAGTACTCGTCTGAATCTTGGTAACTGCATAATTCCCTTTTTAATTGTTTTAGTGTGCCTTTGTTTGCACTAATTACTAATTTTTGTTCTCCTTTAGGCCTTTTCTTGGTTTCTTCTTATCTGTCTTTATGAAAATTCTCAAAAATTTTGTATTTAATTACTTGGATCTACGAATTGATTTTACCAAAGTTAAACCATTATAGCATATCTGTTTATATCTGAAGAAATAAAAAATTTAGGGCATAATAAAGTGAATACGTGAAGTGAACCCTAGAACAAGATCTACTGGCCGCGACATGGATTTACAAGAAATCGTCACTGTATATCTTCTTTAATTTAAATATGTATACACCTTTTTGTTTCAAATATAGAGTTAGGTAATTTATCACACAAAGAACCAATGTTATGTTTTTTTCTCTGTAAACTAACCAACTTTGTGTTGATCTATGCTAGAGTGGTTTTTACCTTAAAATTTTGAAAAGCTGTCCTTCTGCTTAAATATCTTTCAGTAGCGTAGTAGTATGAAATAAAATCTTTCAATATCATTGCATAAAGGTTGTATAATTTCCGTCTGTTTTATTGACCTTACACAAAAAAAATAAAATAATAAACACTGAAGTTAATTTTATATTAGAGAGAAAATCTTCGCTTTTTTTTTGCTAATGGTTGTTTATATAGAGAAACTAGAACTAGGGAATTTAGCGAAAAATAAAAAAAAACTAGAACTAGGGATGTGACATCTAGTATATATAGGGGGTCTTTGACCTCTGGGGATCAATGTAAAAGAGATCATTCTATTTTCTATCAACTTCTCAGTCTACCGATGGTCAAAACTTAACTTCAACAACTGTTTTTCTTTTCAAAAAAGGACAAACTATTATATGTTTATTACGTTATGTCGTTTCATACATAAATATCTAATAACAAATTTATTTTTAAAAACATATATCAAAACTTTATTGAAGAATTGGAAACTCAAAACTGGGACATATAGGACGCTGCACGTCTTTAGGCGTGGGGTTCGTGATTCAATGGGTTTTTAATGTAAGAAAAACTGTAGATGTAAGATAGTATCTAGGGTTAAGGCACAAAACCAGTGATTATCTATTTTCTATAACAAAAGTTAATGTTTAATTACATCGCTAATTAATTAGGTAAGTGTGTATTGGATATTCTGGGTTAATAGTTACATCTTAGACAAATGTGCTCTTCTAATAGGCTGAGAAAACTTTTGAGTGTGCAAACTATTAGTGGTTAATTAATTATATCTAGAAATGCGCATATACTAATTTAATGCGGCAACTTTTTGGGTGAATGAATCTACACTAACCCTAAGCCTAATTATAGCATGGAGAAGGTACTAGAACGCTACGAGAGGTACTCTTACGCCGAGAAACAGCTAAAAGCTCCAGACTCCCACGTCAATGTATGATTAATGATCTCCAAGACTCTATCAAACATATACTTATGTACTATATCTTGAATGTGTGTTTCTTAATTAACATAATGTGTGCACTGTTTACATACTGAAAATTAATTGTGTAGGCACAAACGAACTGGTTAATGGAATATAGCAGGCTTAAGGCTAAGATTGAGCTTTTGGAGAGGAACCAAAGGTACTTATAGAATTTATGAATTAAAATGTGTAAATAATAGTTTATTGTATTAGTTAAACATTGGGAATTAACAAAAAAAGAGGATGGTATGGATTAATCATAGGCATTATCTGGGAGAAGATTTAGAATCAATCAGCATAAAGGAGCTACAGAATCTGGAGCAGCAGCTTGACACTTCTCTTAAACATATTCGCTCCAGAAAAGTATGTAAATAAGCACACAATCAAACGCAAACATCTCTATTTTATCATTGATTTTGTGAAGATATATATGAGTAATTTTTGTATAGAGTTTGTCTCATATGAATGAATACGATTTAAACTCAAATGTATGCAGAATCAACTAATGCACGAGTCCCTCAACCACCTCCAAAGAAAGGTACGTTAAAACCATTTCATCTCTCAAGTCGTGTGCATGTGTGACTTATGTTACCGTTTGAATCTCTCAGTTCAATACTAAACATATGGTTCATATATATTCGGTTTATATGATTATATCTATATTTATATAGGTTAATATACATCTAGTTAGTATAGACGTAGAAAGAATCTTAGAGGGATCCCTGAGAATTGTTTCATGTGTAAAAATGACAGGAGAAAGAAATACAGGAGGAAAACAGCATGCTTGCCAAACAGGTAATCATTGTATGTTGCATTTTTTACTGTTTCACAACTGTTTTACTATTTAAATGCCACTGTTCTACTCCACTTCAACTTCTACATTAAACTACCACTGCTTCACTTTCGGCACCAACTCTTTTTAAAAAGGAAGAATTAGTTGTTCCATTTGATTGGTATAATCATGAGCATATGTGCACACATGTACGATAGGTGGGCTTTGTCCGTTTAGTATTAAGGTTGTCTCCTAGATTTGAACTTGAACTGTCTTCTCGTAATCATGGTCTATATATGAACACGCTGCACATACAGTAGCCAGTAGGTTTATTTGAGCAAGTACATCATCGTATTTGAGTTTTATCTAGTAAGAAAGAGCATTGTACCTAGTAGCTCGTATTTTGTTTGAAAATAACATACTACAAGAAAATTTATGTAACAATACTAAGGAGCCCTTGATAATTGCAGCTAATTACTTAATTAAAAATGGAAACTAATATAAATATATAATTACTATGTATATGGTGCTTTATTTATAATTAATAGTACATACATGCTTGCTCTTACCACAATGCCGTGCCAACATTGATTGTGATTCGATACATAAATTTAGTTGATAACGTTTTTCGGCCTGTGAAATTGGTAGATAAAGGAGAGGGAGAGTATCCTAAGGACACATCAAAACCAATCAGAGCAACAAAACCGCAGCCACCATGTACCGCCTCATCCTTACATGATCTCTCATCAGGCATCTCCTTTCCTAAATATGGGGTAACGGTAGTGTTTCATTTTTATCTTTTAAATTCTGTGGTATATATATACATATAGATCCGACTCTTAGTCTTGGTAATTCAGTGTAGGCGATGATGTTGTATGTATGTTCATATTTAGGGTTTGTGTTAAATGTGGCGTTAGAGGTTGGTGGCTTTGTAACAAGTCCAAAACTATACAATAATTAATAAGATGGAATTGTACATATATGTATATATATATATATATATATTTTTTAATTTGCCAAACGATTGTGATTTCAGTGGCATGTACCAAGGAGAAGATCCAACGGCGGTGAGGAGGAACAGTCTCGATCTAACACTTGAGCCCATTTACAACTGCAACCTTGGTTACTTTGCTGCATGAGTGGACTCTCCATATATTGATCGATATAAGATAATTAATATAAGATTGAACATTTACGTATAATAATAGGCAGCAATGTTCTAGCCACCACATATACACTGGAAAGTCTATATGTATCCTTAATTAATATATTTAACTTTTGAGTGAAATGATGCTGTGTAAAACTCGTTATATTGCTTTATACTACATAAACAGGATATCAATCAAACCCTCCAGACTAAGCTCATCTCCACGCCAACTGATTAGATTTCCTAGACAGGCCACACGTTCCATAATTCCAATCAATTGGTTTGGCGTTTTCTAGCAAAAGGGTTTTATTGATCGTACTGAATTGCACCCTTTTACGATATTTAAAGTTTTGTTAAGTTTTCCCAGATAAACTTCAACTAACACTCTTTAGGAAATGTAATAATAACATATATATATATATTATTTTTTACATGAAATTTTGACTTATTATCTTGTGGTAAAATAGTTGTTTCGACGATTAAAAGTTTGAGATGCTCTATAAATAATAACTTTCTATCAACTATTTTCTAATGTATTGGTAAGTTGTACTGACTAATATTGTATATTCAAATATGTATTGTGATGGGTATTGCTAAAAAGAAATAAAAAAAATATTGGAGGACTGATTTATTGCTCCGTGCGTTCGCAAGTAACCAGAAACAGAAGGCTGGTCTGTTCAGCCAACAGATAGTTCCGCCCATAGAGAAAATTCTGTCAGACTAGAAGAAAGGATCAATTCTGTTTTTTTCCTCCCTATATTACTGTTTATATTTCCTTTTTATTAACAATATATTTTTCTCTCAAGCAATAAGAAACGACCAATTCTCTTTTCTAATAATTTATTTGTATTGCTTTTATAGTTACTATTTTATTTACAAAAACTAAACATTTTTTCAATATAGTAGGACAATATAATATACAGAACAAAAGTAGAAACAAAAGAAGATCGCTAAATAATTCGGAAAAGAAAATATTCCACATGGTTTGGTCAAGAAACTAGGGAAAACGTTACATAAACTTGCTGACACATCATCAATACAGACATTATCTTGTGTCAAGTATTATTCGTTAAGTTACAAAAAAGAAGAAATATTTATTCGTTACAATACATGCATCTTCGTTTTATATGTATTTTTGTATAGGGCATACTGCAAAATGACAAATAGTTTAATTGAATTTTTAAGTTAATAACGGTATCAGTAAAAAAGTTAATAACGGTCGCTACACTTTACTTTTTTTTTGCAAGGTGAAGAGTGAATATTTTTATCAATAAGCCGAATATCAAACAGCAAACGATGTACAATATTTTCAGAATATTTGTATTGACTAGCAAAATTAAGTGATACTTAAGAAAATAGCAATGGAAGTAAACCAAGTGTTAGTTAATTTTTAAATGAATTTAGATCAATTTTATTAAAAAACGAATTTGACCAAAAAAAAATTTAAAAACGAGTTTAGATCATTTGTCTTTTACTTAACAGTAATGAGATAAGCTAATTCTTTTCTGGATTATTTTTGGTGGCAAGTGTATAGTGAATTAAATATATATTCTCGGATAAATTAGTCTTGTTAAATCATCTACTAGTTAAACTAGATATCGTTGAAAAAACATCTACATGAAAAAACAATCATGATCAGAAAAAAATATCTTGAGCTGTAACAATTTTTTTTCCTTTTAAGAATTTGATTTGGACCTTTGCCAAGTACTTAATTTTTCTTTACTAAACTTATATTTACATAATTATCTCTAAAGTTTTGTCATTTAGCTAATTTACTCATATTCTTTTCTTACTATGTCCTTTCAGATAGCCGTTGCTGCTGGATTTTTAAAGAGTATTTGAAACTGCATTTTTCTGATAGAATCATATTAATTAATTAATTATATACCAATCTATATGAAAAAGACAAAATCTAGAGCCCAAAACCCCATGGTTTGTATATATATATATATATTCAACCATAGCATCCCTATCATTTATCATGATTATAATTTTTGAACTTCGTTTTTCTTTGTCAACTTGAAATTTTGGTTACAATTAATAATCTTGATTAAACAAGAAGAATAGTATGGCCAGTTAAGTAAATAATATAAAACGAGTTTCAGTATTGAGCACGAGATAATGACACGTGAGGAGATAAGATCGTCGTATAGCTCAACTAGCAACTGAATCAGCCTCACGTTCACCAATCACCAGTCGCCTGCACGACCTTGTCTGCTCCTCATGGTGGAATGGGTTAATTATCTTATTTTAGTATTTTTCTTCCAAAAACTAAAATCGATTGGGTACTTGTCCCATATATACACTAACATCAATTTAATTCTGTATGGTTGTAGAAAATAGCGGACATCAATTTTTATTTATTTTCTTCATGTGTATAGAAGTTTTAATAATCGTCATTTTCATTGATATTAAAACAAGTGAAATTTCAGCTTTTCGATATAATATATCAAATACGCCTGCAGAAGAATAAACAAACATTTAAACCAAAAAAAAAAGAATAAACAAACATTATAGTGGATTTGCTTATGTCGGAAAATATCTATCCCGGCCGTTGCCGCTCTGCACCTCTACTACATCGTGCCTAGACATGATGCTTTATAATAACATTGGTGATTTTAAATATTTTGTGTTCATATTTATGGTTGGGATATTTAATTAGATGAGATATCTTTGAAATTCATATCTTAAGAATTTTGAGTGTTTTTCTTAGAAAAAAGTAAAGAATTTTGAATGTTGCGTGAAAGAGTTTTGAATGAGCTAGTGATAGAGAACGACATTTTATCATAGTACTAATAAAATGATGGAAAATTCAAATTCCAAAAAGATTTATATATGTACATAAACACTACGGTGTCTATTCACAAACTTCAATGTAATCGCAAACGTGGTATCTATATGTTTTTTGCATATCAATTTTCTTGCAGGTCAGTTCACTTAGTCATAGAAATCTCGACTCATAGTCATGACTAATCCCTAGAACTTGTGTAGCACCGACAAATCTTGGCATATAAAAGATAGATAGTGGTCAACCACGATTAATATCACAATAGAGACTCTAGGTCTCTAGCCGTTGTTTTTCAACTGTAAATGAATCTTTTTAACTGCTTTGCTCTTTTTTTTGCCATGTTTACTCCTATTTCACTAGTTTTTTTTTTGAGAAAATTTCACTAGTTTTTTTTTTTGAGAAAATTTATTTAACCAGCATATAATGTGAAAATCACAATTAAGTCTACTACAATTTCATTTCTAGGAGACAAAAAAAGTACAAAACATGCATGGTGGTATGGCATGGCATCTACAAGATGTGTGGATACATACATCCCCCATTGCATGTTTATTCAAAATGACATGTTCACTTCACATATACTACTACCAACCTTTCCTCACCCAAGATCCAACTCGTGACCTCGTACGTGATCTCAGTATTCAATGCAAGCATGTTATTTTAAATTCATCTACAGCATAAGGAAGGATGTTTTGATCCAAGAACTCTACTTTGATCCCGTTTGCAAAAATAACATCCTTACTCTAGTTTTTTATCGAAAAAATGATAAACCATTATTATAGGTTATGGTCTTTTAACACCCGAAAGAAATCCACATTATACATATGTCGGGATCATGTCGAACCACTTGTTCGTACTACTTTTTGTAGACCAATGTATTGTTTTACTTTACAAATGAATACAAATGTTATTACTTATTAGTGTAGTATTAATATTCTATAAACGAAGTAGTAGACACACACAATTTGAATTGCATATGTTATAAAAATGCGAAAATCAAAGATAAATTTGCTTTTAGTGATTTATAACCAGAGTAATACAGTTGTCTAATCTCTAATCATGAAGTATTAGATCATTGTGTTTCTAACTTTAAAATGACCAAGATTATGATCTTGTTTTAAACTATCCCGAATTCCCGATGATACTGCCTTAAGATACGTCAAAATCACTTGGAGAATACGTCAAACGTAATTTAGAGATGTCGGTATCGATCACACACTTGTCTTTATGACAAAAAAAAAGGAAAAAGAAAAGAAACTCCAAATTTAGGAAACTAAAAACTGGTCCTGAGGGGGTAAAAATCATGTTTGACCCAGCCACGTCAAAGCTCTAATCCTGATTGCCACGTCATCATCTTCTGTTGTTTCTTAATCCCTTCCAAGGCCGGTGCTCACATCGTACGTTCCTCATTTCGCCAACATTATTCTCAGAGGATCAACGGCTGTGCTTTTTTTTTATCAGAACGCAAATCGTATTTTTAAAATGATTATATAGTCTCTCCTGGGCCTTTAAGGCCATTTAACCATGGTTAGTATTTAACCCTCGGGTTAAGCAGTGGGGGGAGAGGTTAAATGTCTGTGTAAGTGACAAGAAAGAGAGAGAGAGAGATAGAAACAGAGAAGAAACAGCTTCAAGCGAGAGAGACCTCCCTGAGTCGACTCGGACCGAGTTGATTTTGTTTTTGCTCCTCTACTGTATTCGTTTTCGATCTCTTCCTCTCGATTTGGCTGTTTCATCTTAGCTCATTACGTTTCCCTCGCCGGCGCGTCATTTTCTCTCGTCGTCGAGCCTGGTGAGAGAGTCTTCTCTTATAAAAGCTTACCGTTTTAAGTAGAGCAAGCATGAATCTGAGAAGTTAGATAGCTATATTCATGTACGTTGTTACTTTCGGAGAGATCTATGCTGAGATTAAAGCTTCAAAGTATTGATTTTTTTTTTTTTAAATGTTTGTTTGTACTTGCAGATTTGTTGTTGTGTTCATGTCATCTGAGGTTTAACTAAGGAAGCTCGTCGTGTACTCTAATCCATTCTTTGGTTTGATTGATGGTCTTTTGGATCTAGCCGAGGAAGAAAGGAGCCATCTTTTGCAGCCAAGTCTGTGACTTTTCTCCAGCTTTTTTTGATTCTCCCACGCCTCATGTCACGCAAGCTCGACAGTCCTATCCAAACACAAATGGCAGTTTCGGTTCTGAAGAGTCCCTTGTCCGGGGAGTTTAAACAGGTAGGATTAGGGATGAACTCTCCCGTGGGTCGTAGGCGTGTTTTTGTTCAGACAGAGACTGGTTGTGTGCTGGGGTTGGAGCTTGACCGTAGCGACAACGCTCACACGGTGAAAAGGAAGCTGCAGGTTGCTCTCCATTTCCCCACGGAGGAGAGCTCGTTGACCTTTGGGGATCTGGTGCTCAAGAATGATCTAACAGCTGTGAGAAACGATTCTCCTCTGCTTCTAACTAGGAACAGTTTTCATAGGAGTTCATCGACTCCGTGTCTTTCTCCGATGAGGGGTGAGCAATATAGAGACGAGAGCGGTTCTATTGAGATTCTTGGGAACTCGGTTTGTTTGAGGCAAATGGCTAAGGATATTGCTAAAGCGTTGAAGAGAGGTGTTGAACCAGTTGCTGTCCATAGTGGCCTTGGAGGTGTCTACTTCTTCAAGAACATCCGCGGCGAGTGCGTTGCGATTGTGAAACCGACAGATGAGGAGCCTTTTGCTCCTAACAACCCGAAAGGCTTTGTTGGTAAGGCGCTTGGACAGCCTGGTTTGAAACGTTCAGTGCGTGTTGGGGAGACGGGTTACAGAGAAGTGGCGGCTTATCTCCTTGACAAGGATGGTTTCGCAAAGGTTCCTCCCACTGCTCTTGTGAAGATTTCTCACTCCGTGTTCAATGTCAACAGTGGAGTGAAGGGGAGCAGCAAGCACATGGAGAAGATGTTGGTGAGCAAGATTGCTTCCTTGCAGCAGTTTGTATCTCATGATTACGATGCTAGCGAGCATGGAACGTCCAGCTTCCCTGTTTCGGCAGTTCACCGTATAGGGATTCTCGACGTTAGAATCTTGAACACGGATAGGCACTCGGGGAACCTTCTTGTTAGGAAGCTGGATGGTGTTGGGATGTTTGGCCAAGTGGAGTTGATTCCGATCGATCACGGTCTATGCTTGCCTGAGACTCTGGAGGATCCTTACTTTGAGTGGATTCATTGGCCTCAGGCGTCGATCCCGTTCTCTGAAGACGAGGTGAGTTACATAGCGAGTCTTGATCCTTTTGAAGATTGTGAGATGCTGAGAAGGGAGCTTCCTATGGTACGTGAGGCAAGTCTCCGTGTTCTGGTTTTGTGTACTATTTTACTCAAGGAAGCTGCTGCTTATGGGTTGTGTTTGGCTGAGATTGGTGAGATGATGACTCGAGAGGTTCGTCCTGGAGACGAGGAGCCTAGTGAGATTGAAGTGGTTTGTCTTGAGGCTAGGAGTTTGATAGGAGAGAAGGAAGCTGAGTCCCCAAGATCAGACTTGGGTGGTGAGGTTGAGTTCCAGTTTGATTTAGATTGTGAGGAAGCGTTCCCACTTGGGTTCACTCTTGGAAACGCTCGTAGTCATCTGTCAAAGGTCGAAGAAGAGGAAGAAGATGATGAAGAGGAAGAGGAAGAGGAAAAAGAAGGCAAGAAGAAGGAAGTGAATGTAGAGAAAACGCAGGCGATTACTAAGCTTTCAATGTCTCTGAAAAGCAGTCTTCTATGTGAGAAGAGTCAGAAGTATCAGAAACATCCAGGAGCGAGAGCAGAGAGCGCATATGCGTCGTCTGCACACAGGAGTGCAGAAGAACAGATCCCAGCAAGCACTAGCTTTGTGAAGCTGGCGGATATGAGTGAAGAGGAGTGGACTATGTTCCTGGAGAAGTATCAGGAGCTGTTGTATCCTGCATTTGCTAAGCGTAAGGCCATAACTTTAGGACAGAATCTGAGGCAGAGGCTGGGAACTTCATGCCAGTTTTGAGGATGTCAGAGACTGAAGAAGAAGAAGGAATAAAGGATCGTGTAGAGTCTTGTTTCTAAGGGCTTTTGCTTGAGACTGGTCTTGGTGGAAAAAGATAGTCAAGAAGGGATTGAGTGGTATGGATTAGTGTAAATAGTCGTTGGTTTCAGCTTTTAGTGTCGAGGAGATGAAGAGAGTTAAGTCGCGTGTCTTTTAATTTTCTTTGCATTTGTTTTAACTTCTTAAAACCCTCTAGGTCTAGGATCTTGTTAGTTTCTCTGCTGCCTCGTTTTAAAGCCATGTATAGCCTCTTATGTTTTATAAGTCCCTTGTAGATAGAAAAATAAATGGGATAATCAAGAGCTTTGTTTCATATCATCGTCTACTTTTTTTTTTTTGAACTTTCACATGTTTGTTAACAGTGTTGATCATCTTCGACATGGTTCATTATGCACATGTTTCTTCAACTCCTCTTGTCAACACTACTCGACTCAGTCTTAAAAACTTCAGTTTTTGCTTCTATCAAGCTCATGTTTTTTATGTTTGCGAGCATAGCACATCTAGGCTTCCTGTTTCGACCGTCCACCAGAACTGAGAATTCTTGTCATTAGAGAACCATAGAGCTGGTTTTGGTTGATTACATTCTTCTGCTTTCTATGGGCATCAGTCCCTCTGTCTTAATAGGAGGTAAGTTCTGATGGTACTAGAGAGGCATGTCTTTCATCTTGCTTAAGGAGAGGTGAAGAGTAGTGATGTTGAAGTAGTTTGTGTAGAGGCTAAATGAGTCTACAAGTTCAGGATTTGATCATGATGATGAGTTCCAGCTCCATTTTTATAGTGAAGATAGACACATTTTATTCCAAAAAAGCATTATATGGGAGGAAAATAAGACAGTAGTCACGTGGCGGTGACCCTAACAACATATGTTTCTCTCTATGACACAATGTTGTTGCTTCTTACTCTTGACTTCTTCCTCAGCATATGAACATATTACAAAGATCAAGATCTGCTTCCTCCTCAGGCATTCAATAATAATGAAGTTATATATATATACAAATGTCCATCAAAATATACAACTTGAAAGTGTAGTAACGCTATTGAATAATAATAATAACATTGTTGTTAATGTGTATCAATCAATCAATCCTCATAATGACTTTTACAACGCATGTACACAAACGATGACAAATTCTCTACCAACTTTTCGTTTAGAAGCAAAGATATACAAATAATTTTACACGTTTTAGTTTCCTATGTATTTTTGGTCTACTCGCGCGGCCATAATAAGTTAATCGATCTTTTCTCTATAATAGTTGATGTTTTAAGTCTAGGATCTGGCCAACTTTGACTTCAAACCTCTTTGGGTCTGCCAGTTAATTGAGCTATAATTTCATGATCCGCACATCGTGGGGGGTATTTATTTTAAATTTAGAAAACATACCATATGTTTATTGTGCATAAATATTGTTGATATTATTAGCATTGAATTATTATTTGTTTTGAAAGTTATTTTGTTTTTTTCATTATATACTAATTATATGCAGTATTGAATGTTGTTTTGTATCTTCAGACTTTTATGCATATAAAATCATTAGTAATACAATAACTAAGTAATTACTCATTCATTTAAAAGTAATGAGTTTATTCAATAGCTATAAATTAGGACAATACACTGGCCTTTTATAGTGTAGGCATAACAAACATCAAAAGCAACAACCCAAAGTCAAAATGCACATAAAGTATAAATACAAACGAAAGTAGATTTCGTCATATGTTGAAGTCTCGAAAGGGAAATATTGTAGAACCGTGGACACCACCATGGTCGTACCTTATTAAGTAGAATCTTCTTTTGAAACTCACTTCATCATGTATATATGGTTAGTATATTGGTGGAGGGGGTGAACTATAGCTATAACTATAGCTTGGAGGTGGCGGGGAGCTGTAGATGTAAGATGGTGGTGGAGGAGAACCGTAGACGTAAGGAGGTGGGGGAGGAGATTTGTAAACATATGGCGGAGGTGGTGGAGGTGATTTGTAAACATAGGGAGGAGGTGGTGGAGAGCTATATACGTATGGAGGTGGTGGAGGAGACTTGTAAACATATGGTGGGGGTGGTGGGGAGCTGTAGATATAGGGAGGTGGTGGAGGAGACTTGTAAACATATGGAGGAGGTGGTGGAGAGTTATAAACGTATGGAGGTGGTGGAGGAGACTTGTAGACATATGGTGGTGGCGGTGGAGAGCTATAAACGTATGGAGGTGGTGGAGGAGACTTGTAGATATATGGTGGTGGCGGTGGAGAGCTATAGACATATGGAGGTGGTGGAGGAGACTTGTAAACATATGGAGGAGGCGGTGGGGAGCTGTAAACATAAGGAGGTGGTGGAGGAGAGCTGTAAACATACGGAGGAGGTGGTGGCGAGCTGTAAACATAAGGAGGTGGTGGAGGAGACTTGTAAACATATGGTGGGGGTGGTGGAGAGCTATATACGTATGGAGGTGGTGGAGGAGACTTGTAGACATATGGTGGAGGTGGTGGAGGAGATTTGTAAACATAGGGAGGAGGTGGTGGAGGAGACTTGTAGACATATGGTGGTGGTGGTGGAGAGCTATAGACATAAGGAGGTGGTGGAGGAGACTTGTAGACATATGGTGGGGGTGGTGGAGAACTATAGACATAAGGAGGAGGTGGAGGTGATTTGTAAACATAGGGAGGAGGTGGTGGAGAGCTATATACGTATGGAGGTGGTGGAGGAGACTTGTAGACATATGGTGGTGGTGGTGGAGAGCTATAGACGTATGGAGGTGGTGGAGGAGATTTGTAGACATATGGTGGAGGTGGTGGAGAGCTATAGACGTATGGAGGTGGTGGAGGAGACTTGTAGACATATGGTGGTGGTGGTGGAGAGCTATAGACGTATGGAGGTGGTGGAGGAGACTTGTAGACATATGGAGGAGGTGGCGGGGAGCTATAGACGTATGGAGGTGGTGGAGGAGACTTGTAGACATATGGTGGGAGTGGCGGAGAACTGTAGACATATGGTGGAAGCGATGGAGAACTATAAACATATGGTGGTGGTGATGGTGGAGAATATTGAGCACTTGAATGAACAACAATGGTATACAAAGCCAAGACCAACATAAGTAGAGATGGCCAATTAGGATTGGCCATGTTGACAAAACTGTTATACTCTCTAAGCTTTTCTAACCAACTTATTGTTGAATATGTTGTAATAACAACCAAGCAGTTTATATAGCAGTCATCACTGCAATTGGTATGATTGTTTATTGAAGGTTATGAATGTTTCTTATTGCAATAGGGTTAAATTGTTTAATAAGTCAAATTAACTTCTGAGTTTTTAAAGATAAAAATCAGGAAGAAGTCCTTGGTAGCTACCCTTTACTAAATTTCAAATCGGATGGTTAGACTTTGAAGTTGTCAATTTAAACTCAACGTCATTTAGCAGTGTAGCGTAGATGGCTAAGGAGCATAAGCAAAAGAACTTTTCCATGTTCTTATAGTAGTTTGAAAAAAGAGCATTTCAAGCGTTGGTAACGTATACAATTATGATTTAACATTCATCACATGTACGCATGACAAGAGAGGCATAACATATGCATAGGTTTTATAAATGTCCTTGCAAAACTTTTGCTATAGGTTTGAAAACAAGGTTTCAAAATATGCTTCGCTCTTCTAAGTTAGTTTCTCTTGTCTTAAAATAATATCTGCAGATTTCAAACTCGAACAACTTGCTTGCGAATTTAAAAAGACAATTATGGATCATAAAATATCATTAAAAATCATTTTGATCACAAAAAGTATATATCTCTTTTAGTGTAAACAATTGAAAGATTATGACAGGTGATCGAAACGTTTGGTTAAAACTTTGAAGTTGTCAATGTGTAAGATCCATGTCATTTCTGGAAGATCTTTCTATTATGTTTGTTTATTGATTCATATACTTTTTCAGCCTTGTAGTCGGTGCTTCGAGCAAAACCAATATATATGCAATAAATTATTTTTTCTCAGAGATTATTGAGCTAGTAGTAATTATTGCATGGTACAATGTTTTTTTTTTCTTGGGGTGTAATGTATGTTACAATGTTTGTTGATTATGAACATATCACTCACTAATCACGTAAATGCGCTCGGTTTTTAGAAAGAAGTCATTTACTTTTTCGATTTGATAATACTTCAAGGTTGTGAAAATAGCGGAGATGTTGTTACAAGGTAAAGGTATGAACCGTTATGCATGTATAGTAAAATCTTGCGACACACACCAGGCTCCTAAATAAACATTTGTGGGGTTTTGAGATCAAAATATGAGGGCTCCTTTTTTTCTTTTTCTTTTTTTCTTTTTATGATGAAACATAGAAAGACTAGAAAACTGATTCACAATTATTGAAAGAAAAAATTGTCTTTGGCGATTATTTATGCGATATTATAATTCTTATATGTATATATATTTTAATTCTTATATATTTAAGAGATTATTTATGGAATACATCCTTCTTATTTTCTGTCAAAAAGAAATTCTTTTGAAATATTCATGCGATATTTTAGATCAATTGCTTCACCAAGGAGCTTTCTTATATATATAAGGATTAGATTATACCAACAAGCTTCGCATATAGTAAAGACCCGAATGGATTTATACTCTGGTCTAACGACGAATAGTGGTCGCCTGGTTTCTAGTGTTTGTTAATTACATGTTGGTAATAAACACACACACACACATTACTTCACACCTAATACTAATTCTGATATGTTGACGAATGCATTCACCCCCCTCCCCGTTTACCTTGATCTCTTGGGTAAAATATTGATTACTATTTTAAGATTTCAGCAGATTTTCTAAATGGACTGTATTTCAGAGAGTATACATGTTCCATGAATCCTACATGTCTCTATATTTCATAGTATACATTGTTAGCATAAAGTGTTTTTTGGATTGTTGATATACTTTGGTGATTCATTTTTTTCTTTTGTTAGCATACTAGAAATTAAAGAAACTAGTGTAAGGTGTATTAAACATTAAACCAAAAAGAAGACAGAGAAAAAGTAGACCTTTTTAGTACTGTAGAGGCTTTGTGGATATATAAATCTTTCGATATAAGTATTAAAAATCTTAGCTCTTTTTCTTTAATCAACTCTCTTGAGTTGGTTCAATTATGAGTTTTTTCTTCATTTTGTTGTACGAACTCTGTGTTTGAGCTGTATTATTTCTCCTTAATGAATTGATCTGGCTTTGAATGTAGACACCATCACACACATTGATGGATTAAACCGAGTTAACAAATTTATGTGTTTTGGGTTTTTTTCGTTTTTCATGTTAAATACAAACAAACGAGTGAGAGAGGTTGTGAGTAACGACTAACAAGATCTAAAATCTTCCTTTTAAAAACTTGTTGCTCCATGAGAGATAATTGTTGCAATAAGTTGTATCAGAGCTTGTTGCATAACAGGAGTGCTACGTAAAAAAATACTAAGAAAAAGAAAATCACTTTGGGCCGAGTAAAAAGCCCAACACAGTTCTTGTTAACCTACACAGTTGTTGTCGCTGTTGTCTTGTTATAAAAATGCTTCTCCATGAAACTCTAAAACACACAGCCGCTACTATCATCAACCAACCACAAGTCTCACCAAATTCTCTCCTCTGTCATGATTACTAATCGATTTTGGGTCATAGGGTTTAGGACCGTATAGCAAAGTTTGTTGATTTCTTGTTTTTGTCCTCTGAAAGTTTGGATTTTTTTTTTTCTGTTTTGTTTTGTTTTGTTTTCTTGCGGTAGTATCAGCACCCTATAGCCCCTTGCATCTTTGAGTCTATAGGTGCTAAGGAACAAAATCGAGAAAAGGGTACTCTTTGGTGCAATATATTGGCACTTGCGCTTCTCTTTTTTCATATCTGGGATGTTCAACAGCTTTGAACTTCCCAGAATATGCGTATTAGCCAATAGTTATTCAGATATTGGTCTGCTTGTTCGTGAGTTTAGGGTTCTATGGGTTTGGTTTACTTGGATTAGAAGAAAGCAGGGCATTGATGATGAGAATATAAATAGCCTCTGAATTCAATTTCATGTGGATCTTATATTACATACCTTCAAAGTTCTCTGAATTGCTCTGCTTTCTCTCTTTTAAATCAGTGTTTTGATCTACAGATTATTGAACAACAGATCTGT